>APFE031304811.1:49072-62680 GCA_000404065.3 Pinus taeda | reverse complement strand
AGCTCTACCTGCTACTGACAAGTGCTCCCTCTCTGACATCTGCGCTACTGCAACATCTCCATGCATCTCGCACCATTACACACCTCTCTGTGCCACCTAGCACTATGTAAAACACTTGTGCCTCTCGCATTGCTGCAGCTTGCTAGTTATGCGCTGTCCTAGGATTTCCTGCACTGTCGCTCTCTTTGCCGCTCCATCCACATTTGTCTCTACCCAATCAATCGGTTCCTTCTATTCCACATTGAGGCTCCTGTAGCAAGGTCTCATCCAAGAGGTTGGGTACCTCAAGGATCCTGCCCCTCCTCTTTGGGACGATCACTTTATATTGTCCCACCTCCTACCTGGAGGTATGGCTGCATGTGATCCCTCTACCCACTTGGCTCGATGTTTTCCCCTACTGGAGGTCTCTGCATGAGTAGATGTCTCTACTCGATCTCCTCTCGGCTTTCCCTATTGTGGCAGCTCCACAACCTCTTGAAGTTGCTGCACCAATCGTGGCTCCTCCACAATCATCTGAGACTTCGTCTAGCGCTGTATGTTGAGAGGTAATATACCCTCCCTCTCAACCACCAAGTCTCTATCAATTGCCTTGCTGCTCAAGGCTTCGCATGCATCTTGTACCTCAAGTGCATACAGGTTCTTGGCTAGCACACCAATCTATTTCCACTTTCCCGCCATCACGAAATTTTATAGAAAAAGAGCTGATTTTAAATTAGTGATATTTCCCTCATCCGAACTCCAATTCAGCTATTTTTTATTTATTTATTTATTTTATTTTTTTATTTTGGGTTCCCACAAGGAATCCAAATATGCTATTTATTTCTGAAAAATTTGTACAGAAATTTTCAGATCTGCTCTGCAAACTCTCAGCCCAAAACTCAAAACTTTGAAATCTCCTCTCAGTATACTGTTCTCTCCTTGATCGCCTGTTCTCCAATACCATGTAGATTTTTGTAGAATTTTTCTACTAATCAGCTAGCTCTGATACCATGTAGAACTTTTTCTACAAATCAGCTAGCTCTAATACCATGTAGAAATTTCCCACCTGTAGATCATCTGGTAATGCAATGTACTAAAGCAAAACACTTCATCTACTTCTACAACTAATTTAGTGGAAGCTTAATCAACCATGAGCAACATCAATAAGAACACATATAACTGATATGGAGAAATCAAACACACATAACACTGAAGATATAATCAGGGGAAAGCACCAGCCTAAAACCCCATCTTTGTATTATCATACAAGTGGAAATATAGTCCGGCTCACACAAAGCCTTAGCTCGGAAGCTATCCAGCTCTCAGTACAATCCCTCTGTTGCTCATATACAATAAAAGGCTTTTCACAATCCTTCTCCTCTACCCTCCAAGCCTCCTATTTCCTTGTGCAGTTTTCTTAGGGTCCACTGCTGCCACCTGTGTGAATTGGCCTCTTTACACACTCACTAACCTCTGATCTAACTGCACAAACCTAAAGGAGATAAATCCTCATCATGGATGAGCTTCCTTTATAGGAAAAATATTCATCCAACTGATAGTACGCTGTCTCTTCTCTGATCTCAACTGGGTCTCTGTCTAAATTGACATGCATGAGTTATTTAAGCTATAATATTTAGTTATATGAAAATACCAGTTGTTACATGCATGCAAGCATTAACAAACTGAATCTCATTAATTTAACAACTTGTTAAATTAACCTAACTGGAGTTGACTCAGTTAACTGAGCCAACTAATTACAACTCATAATTACAACTCATCCTTATCTCTTTAACTGATGGATAAATCCATCAATTAATAGATAAACTATTGCATTTCCTCAGCCAACTAATTACAACTCATAATTACAACTCATCCTTATCTCTTTAACTGATGGATAAATCCATCAATTAATCAATTAATAGATAAACTATTGCATTTCCTCAGCCAACTAATTACAACTCATAATTACAACTCATCCTTATCTCTTTAACTGATGGATAAATCCATCAATTAATCGATAAACTATTGCATGTCCTCACATAGACTTCAAGTTTGTTTTTCCTTAACTAATTAACTCATGGAGATTAATTAATTAATATTTTAAACTCTTGTTAAGACCAAATTCGTTTTTACTTCTTATAGATAGACCATGGACTCCTATAAATAGGAAGGGACTCAGAAATGCTATTTTAGAACTTTCTATTTTTAGCAATTTCACCTCTCACCCAAGGTGGGTGACCTCACTAGCCAAACTGCTATTTTTAGACATGCAATTTTAGGAGTCCTATTTTTAACACATTCTAAATTTAACATTTCTTGTTGCACATTTTTCAACAAAGTTGTCTTTAGTGTGAATTTTTGGACTTTCTCGTGCGAGTGATTTTTTTTTCGTGAAATCTTGATTTGTGTTATTTAAAATGGTTTTTTGACTGTATATATGGATTCAACACCCTAAAAAATCCTTAGTGCACTTTGTTTTTCATGAAATCTTGATTTGTGTTATTTAAAATGGTTTTTTGAGTGTATATATGGATTCAACACCCTAAAAAATCCTTAGTGCACTTTGATTCTGCAGGGGTTACCCATCAACCTTGTGATTTCAATAAATTCCTGCTGGATTTTAGAGAAATTAGACCCGGAAAAACCCACCGTAAAAGCTCCCCAAAAGTCTCAAATATAATATATATATAATATATATATATATATAATATATATATATATATATATATTATATATATATACCAAGAGCCCAAAGGGACCTCTCTTCAATTAAAAGAGATTTGATCCCTCTGGATGCTTGATAGATTTAGAGTTAAGAAGGATGCTCGTTTAAAGAAAACCATGTCACCTGGAATGAACGACCACCATGCATCCTGGAATGACCCTTTAGTGAGTCCTAATGGGGCATGCTTTTAGTATGACCAAATGCCTTTGGATCTTGGGTTATTAACCTATTTATTTCATCTAACTAAGAAAAAATCTTAGCAAAACAAAAACAATTTTAGGTGATACTCCAAAACTATATACTAGCATAGATCCATCTTAAGTACGTACTTAAGATGAATTCACGTGCAAACTTCTTTAGAGTGCAAATTACTGTGTGTTATTTTTCATTGTTTAAATTGTATATGTGAATGCTAAATAGAGTATATATATGACCAAATAAACGTTTTAGCCATCAAAACTTAAATACTTAATGAGATATACTTAATTATTTTAAAATGATACATAATTGACATTAAAACATTTTAATAACATGTACATCCAGAGATTTTATCATGCAAATTAAAATGATTTTTTATTATTAATATATTGTAAGTATATGTGAATATTGATTCGTATTAAAATATTTTATTGATAACTCACATTGAATATTTTTTATATACAACATTAAAATATTTTATTTAAACATTTTTTTGTTGATATCGACATAAATTAATTAACATAGATATTCAAATAGTTTATTTAAATTTCTTGTTCAAATATTCTTTGAATAAGTATAAGATTTAAACATCTACCCACCTATTTTACTCTAATTACTTTAGAACATAGTCATTTTTTTTATTATTTTTTTATTACGCGACATTATTTTCTATTTAGACACATTTTTTTTTTTTAAATGGAGTATTCATTTATTATTATTATAGGGGATATCATTTTCCTTTTTAGAATATTTTTTATTTTTATTTTTATTAAAAAAATAATATACCCACAAACTTACACCATCTCTTCGTTAGTACAAACCTATGTAAATTATTCTATATATTCATAATATTATTATATTAATTTAAATGGTTGATAACATATATAATATGAATTTATAATTAATTTATTCATATAAATAAAATCTCTAAATTTGTAAATCTATCCTAACAATATAAATAAATGAGCAATAGCCATCCATATAAATTAAATGAGCAATACCATCATAACTTTGTGCTATTTAATTTGTTAATATTTATTTATATAATTAAAATATTTGCAATGCTAGATTATAATGGACATTGCAAACACCATATAAATTTTGAAACAAAAAGATAAAACCCTTATTTTAGCTGCTATTCTTAAATCTAAACTACTTTTTTATTTTAATTAATAAAAATTCCAAAAATCTCATTCCAGAATAAACCATTCCAATATGTTAGAAAAATATGTTAGTAAAAAACTTTCAAAACTATTGTGAAAGAGGATGAGGGTTATTAAAAAACCAAGGAGGAGGGTTATTAAAAAACCTGTCAAAACCTATTGTGAAAGAAGGAAGAGGGTTAATCATTAACTAATTTACTTGTATTTAAACCCTTTTTTTAACCTGCGTAGTCTAAACATGCAAGTTTTCCCAGAAAACATTAGAAAAAAAAAATTGATTCGGAAGCTTTTGATTTTCGCTGCTAGATTATGTGTATTTAAGAGAAAAATATTCTCATATCATTGAATCTAAAGTATTTAAAATCTGAAAAGTTTTATTATAAATTTTAAAATAGTATAAATTTGGATATGATTGTGAGAAAATTTGACATATTTTTTTGAAAGAAGCTTTAGAGTTGTTGGATACCTTAAATTTTTTTTTTTTAAAGGGTTAAATTTTTTTTATCTAAAATAAAAAGATTTAAATATTATTTTTAAATTTTTTGAATTTTTTTTTTGTTTCTATACGTAACATTTTAAGTATCTCATAAATTTTGGATTTAAGAGATTTGTGATTTGCATTTTTTAAATTCATGTTACCGGAAAATTCCACAGTTCTGAAATAAATTTTCCGTAACTATCTCATAAAATTTTTATAATATTAAATCTATTTCCGATAAAAAAAATTTAAACACTCCCACACTCAAATTTCTTGAAAATTTTCCACCGGAAATCCAATGGGAAATTTGCCATTCCTGCATTGTGACCTAGTACGACGCTTTTTTAATCACTATAAAATTAAAAAACAAAAATATAAAAATAAGTTAATTTTCAGTTGTTTAAACTTTAAAGCAACATTTTAATTTCTGTGCAAGGCAGCAATACCTGAGGGTCTACAAAACTTGGGAAATGAAATGATTATAATGACGACGGCTGGATTCTGGAGCTTTGAATTTATTTTACCCGAGAATCGGAACGGAATAAATTGGGATGGGAGAGCGAACTGCAGACCGAATATGATATGGTAGCCGCTATTTCTTCTTTAAAAAAGAGGGGACAAACTGTGTACCATGTTCGAAAATATCTGCATTTCTTAGAATTTAAGTGAAATCTGTGACGAAGCATCCAAAGATAACTCCGCTTCTTTTGACTTTGATGAAATATGTAAAACCGCCGTCAACAATATGTCCATTTTATGGAAACTGTGAGGAAATCTAAAACTGTTTCCTTTTCTTCTTTAAAGAAGTGTAATCTGTAAAAGAATTGCGACAAATATTTCCATTTCTTCAAACTTTGGCTAAACCCGTAAAAGAATAATAAAAATATTTCCATTTGTTCAAAATTTCGCAAATTCTGTAAAACAGTAGCTAAAGATATCTGCACTTGAAAACTTGGCGGAATCTGGAGAATCGCTGTCAATTGTTTACTATATAAAAGGTAAAGCAGGTTGTTTAGTTTTTATCAAGGCATTCGGTTCTTAACCATGGCCAAAAATATGGCTTTTCAGCTTGATTTGGCGAGTATCGAAGTCTTTAATCTTTCCGATAAACGCAGGTTCAACTTTTGTGTGTACGACCTGGATATGTAGTCAATGGAAGCACCTGACCGCTCTAGTTCCACTGCCCCTTTTGTTTGGATATAAATATAAAGACCCGGTGTTTTGTCTAGAGGATGCTCACCAGAAATAGAGATTCTAGTTACCCTAACCTCAAGGAAATGTCGGGTAAGGAGGGAACTCATTGACATCTCTTTCACGGATAATGTGCGAGCTGGCGAGAAGGCACTGGACTACAGGCTTTTTAAAGACTTGGGCTGATCTCATCAATATCGAATAAATACCGGCGGTCCGGAGCACTTTGCTAGTGGACTTATCTCACAAATCGCGGCCTGGTTAATTGTCGTCGACTGAACTCTTTGCACACGGTTTCCCGCGCAGTTGTCTGCTGGACTTGAGAAGGGCAGTACAGTTTTCTCTATAACAGACGCTGAGGCGGATCTATTCCCTAAATTCGCTCATGTAGGCTTGCCAGAACAGTTCGAGTTCCTCGCGTCTTCCGCTTTAGATAACAGTTTTTCTTGGGGTCTTGACGAGAAAATTTGTGGTTTGAGGGAATGGCGAGTGCGGCAGAGGCCGAGCAAGTTCTGAATACCCCAGGTCAGGGCGCCGAAACTGTACCCGACGAACTTCCGGCTCCTGCAGGCTGGAAGAAGAAGGTCCGATGATTCTTACCTCTTTTGGCCCTTTTCTCCTGCAATTTTTCCTTGCCCCTCATTTTTCATTCTTTGTTAGTTGGAAGGGTATATTCGTAGCAGGTTCTGATGAGTTTATTTTATGCATTCGTTTGGAGAAGTTTTCTTCCAATTTGTCCTAGGGTTTCAGTGAACGAATTTCTTTTTGGTTAATTTTTAATCTTGTTATTGCTATTCCCATTTGCTTAGTTGAAAAGCTATGATTTTTCTGTTCCCTCATGAAGTCGATAAATTTTAAATATCTTTAGATAGCTGTGGCTTTGTTGTCGGAGCCAAAGTCAGCGGTTAAAACAACCTTGCAGCGGCAAGCCTTAGCTCTTGGCTTTCAAGTTTCCCTATTTCTTCCTGAAATTTTTCTTTTTACTGATCATTGAAATTTCTTGAAAGTTTCAAGCGATATTGCGAACTGATCTTAGGTTCTGAAAGTTTAAAGAAGCTGTAGTCCATTTTGATACGAGGGATTCAGGCTCGGCAAGCATTCTCTAGGGTTTTTTTGGGACTATCGCTCTCCTAATATCCTTTTATCCGAAAAATTGCCGACAAAAGTTTGACAGATAGCACTATTGCCGGAAGAAGAATGGCTTTAAGTGTAGGTTCTCTTATGCTAATTTTCTTCTTACTCCTATATCGTAAGCACTTCCAAGGTCAGGCGAGACCAAGTTTTGCATATATGTTTTTGCATTATTTTAGAGATAAAAGTTCATTACCAGCTTTCCAAGCGAGCATATAGGTCTGAAAGATGTCACCTTTGAGAGGGAGACGGTTGCGCACAAATATGAAATACGTCTAGAACAGTAATGATGTAGACTGATGAACTATTAGTGTTCACCCCTTGCATGTTCGCTTAGTAAGGGTTTTGCTGGATCTATTTGTGGGGGAGGGGATTAGGAGAGTGTCCCTGGTCTGTAGGAGTGCCAGAGCAAACAGTGAATAGATAAGGTGTTAGTATGGGCCTCTCAAGTTACAATGAGAACACAGGTGCTTGAACATGGTGTTAAGATTTCAGCCCTAAGCTTTGCCAACTCAAATACCTAAATTTTCTTTTGTGTCATTCCCAAAGGAAGCTATTGCCTTGCTGTCACAATGCAAATCGAAATTTTGAGTGGAAAATTTAAAATATTAAGCCCTAACTAGCTGTCAAATAAATCCATGTCCTAAAGATTATTTATTGCTTACTTGTTTAAGAATTTTTATAATGTAGATGCAGTGTGCACAGTACAGGTTTTGGATTCATATATGAGCTGCGTTTCTGAATTTCTAAACTGATGTAGAGATTCAATGGTATTATCTTGTACTGTGCTGAAATTCTGGAAATTCTTTTTCCAGCTTATTCCAAAGAAGGGTGGGACACCCAAAAAATATGAAGTTGTTTTTATCACTTCGACAGGTGAAGAATTCAAGACAAAAAAGGCAATAGAGCGGTATTTGAAGGCAAATCCAGGAGGGCCGTCTATCTCTGAATTTGATTGGAGCACAGGTAAAGTTTGTTATTTTATTGGTCTTTCCTGATCTGAACTATGTTCTTACATGTCTTTGGTTTTTTTGCCGTTTGGAATCCATACCCTTTTTGTGAGGATATTGGCATGTATCTTTTAGAAAATATAATTTGACATTTTCTTTGTACCATAGGTGAGGTAACACCAACAAGGAGATCTTCAAGGATAAGTGAAAAAGTAAAGGAATCTCCAGTCAAAACACCAGAAAGTGAATCGAAGAAAAAACCAAAGAGATCCAGAAAATCAAAAGGAGATTCAGAAGATGCAGAGAAACAAGAATCACAAGTAGAAGCTAGTAAGGAAGAAGAAATGCATGATACCCATCAAGGGGAAGATATGGCTGAAACAGGGGAAGATGCTGGTCACAAAAAGGAAGAAGAAGGGAAGGGAGAAGATGATCTTGATAAGGAGAAGGAAGCAGAAGAAGAGAGTGATGACAAAAGGGAAATAGAAAACAAAGAAAAAATACATGGGTCCAAAACTGAAGAAATAAATGAAATGGATGAGAAGGCAGAAGAGATAGTGCCACAAAGGGCTGAAGGTGCCATAAAGAAAGATCCAGTGCTGGAGAATGAAGAAAAGCACAGGGATTTGGAGAGTAAGGGAGAGCCTCAGGAACCCAAGCAAGATATAGTTGATCTAACAAAGGAGAATGGTTTTGATGGTACAGGTACACTGGAGAATTGTGCCCAGATCAAACATGCAGAGCCAGTGAAGGAAGTACATGACCCAAGGGAAAAAATACTTGAAGGTCAAGCAGGACAAATGGCAGAGGAGATTGGTTCACTTTCCAACCACACTGCAGTAAAACAGACCCCTGAGCCCCCACTTAATGCATCCAGCTGAACTTCTATGGTTTAAATCTGTGCATTGTTGGAGGTTAGCTTCTTAATTTACATACACATTATTCATTGGGATTTCTGCCCCAGGTTTAGAGTCTGAAGAGAGGAGGAAAACTATAGGAGTGTTTCTTTAATATTGCAATGATAGATTACTGCTATCCTACATATCATAGCGAAAATGGAACCTGGCTTTTGCAGCGACTCTTGCTACAGTTGCATAGTCACCGATTAGTTGCCATGGTTTTGGTTCTTTGACTTGCATTTCTTATCAATTTACTTTTTGTAAATTTAACTTATCTAGTTCCTTTTTTAAATGTTCACTACAGTTTTTAGCTTCTTGCATATGTTTTTGTTAGTCTTTTCTTTATGATGTAACAAATTATACATGAATTGTTATGTAGCTATATTTAGTTCTCAATATATTCAATTCGTCAGTATTATGGAAAATGGTTAGGTTTAGATGCTTTATAGTTCTTATTGCCTGTTATACATTCTCTGAATCAAGGAGATGCAAAATGTTATTTCTCAGAGTCCATTATATCTGTAGCTTTGAAAGCCTAGAGGTGTTTAGGTGTACTCCCAATATTCTAATTTTCTTGTTCAAGATTTTGTTGATTTTAGCTTTTTAAACTAGACGACGTCTCTATCTTGTTGCATCTCATGAAGCTTGGGACCTAAACAGAGCAGGATTCAGGAGCAAATCTCAAATGTAACACCGATGCAGAATTTGTTTGGGGTGAGTCTTTCTGGGAATTATGTGTTGTTAACGCCTTCTTGATTATGGTTCATTTGTCTTTCTTACTCTACAAAGACAGGCTTCATTATATTTGTTTTAGTATCAGTTTTAATTTGTTGGATCATGTTCTTTGTTTTAAGGATATCTGATTTATAGCATTTTATTGGGAACCCTTGAAACATCTTAAAAATTAAAAATAAACAATTCCTGCATTTTTGATATCTGTTTTACTGTTGGAGTGGGTTCTAAAGCTATTTTTTTTGTGTTTAACCTTGAATGCTTTTGATTTAGTGGTGCATGATTTGTTGATTTGAAGTGTCAGATTTATCTTCCACAAGCCTTTCTTTGCGTTCTTCACGTATTATAAAAGATGTACCTTGTGTAGACCATGAAACATTTTTGCGATGGAGTAAGGATAACATTCTATTGAAGTGAATGTGGTATTATTGAGCTAGTGGTATTGTTTTTGTATATAATTCTGTTAATAATGTTTATGGGCTATTGTAGTTTTTATAGCTAGTTATTAATGCTTTGGTACTTGTGTGAATTGTATCTCCTCTCTTTATAAACTCTGGTCATGGAAAATAGAAAGGGCTTCAATGTGTTAGTGGCAAGAACCAGCGTCCTTGTAGAGTTTTGGGCAAGTGTGGATTTACTTTTTGCTTGACGGCACAAAACTGTATGCCTTCTGTTTCGTTGAAATTTTACGTAGGCTTCCAGATTCTCCTGAAGTATGAAATTGATATAGATGGATCATGCTAGCCGTGTGTGGCTATTCAAATAGCTGTGAAGAGAATCTGGGCATGATGATTTCTTGAAATTCTGAACTTTCTCCCAAACATATAAAATGCTTTATGTGGATGGTGTGCAATTTCTCCCATTTTGCAGAAGCTAAAAAGAGAAAAGAGGCCTTGATTATGTGGTTGTCTTACAATTTAGAGTGTAAGCGATGGATTATTCCGGCATGATTTGTTCGGGCTTTAAGGTCCTCTAATCTCCTGTGAAGTATTCACTTAAAACATGTTGGCTTAAAGCCTTTTATGAACTTAAATCGTTCACCTTTGTTCTGATGAATGAAGTAAAATCAGTTGTTAAGGCCTTGAGCATTTTTGAGTGCTCAAACCAGAAAATAATTTATAACACGTTGAACTGTAGAAGTAACATGAAATGTATTGCTTAAAGCACTACTGTTGAACTGTAGAAGTCAGTTAAAATGTATGGAATTTAGAGCCAAGTCTTCTGACCTCTTTCGCTCTGATGAATAAGTAATCACGTTAAGGCCTTCAGCGTTTTGAGCAGTTAAACAAGAAAATCATTTACAATATGTTGAACTGTAGAAGTAACAATATGTTGAACTGTAGAAGTAACTTGAAATGTTAAAGCCTTCTGCACACTTAACTAGAAAAACATTTACAAGTCTTCATCTTATTGTTAAAATTTTCCCAACAAATCATTTGGCAGTCTTCATTTTAGTATTTAAAATTTTCCCATCAAATCATTTTGAGCGTTCTCTCAATATATTGCTCGATCTTTCTAAAAGGGTGGGAAACATCAACTGACCCCAATTTTTGTTCTTTAACGGAAGCACTTTAATTTTCTGGTGATTTGAATTTTTTTCCTTTCAAACCTCAAATTTAGTCTCTTAATCTTAGTGTTAAAATTTTCCCAACAAATCATTTGCCAGTCTTCATTTTTGCTCGACCTTTCTAAAAGGGTGGGAAGCATCAACTGACCTCAATTTTTGTTCTTCAACAGCAGCACTTTTATTTTCTGGTGATTTGATTTTTTTTTTTTTTCCTTCCAAACCTCAAATTTAGTCTATTCCCAAGGATTCTTAAATACTAAGCAACAGTATCATCCAACCTAGACCATTAATGTTAAAAACTGGATTACAGCTCAGCCAACAGCATTTGACAATCTCAAAAAAAAATACCCAAAGGAATCTCATGGGTTTCCATGTTTTGCACAGGATTGTTCTCAGTTTCTGTGTATAGCTGTTTGAAAACACGCAATGAACTTTTCCTAATAAATTAGTAAAGCAAAAAGTGTTCCATAGATAGAGGTTTAGCATGCCTTAGGAGAATGTGCATATGCATTTTTACATTCCGGCACAACTATCATGCGCTCAGAATCTGAACAGCTTGTGATAAGTTTTTGGAAACCTGTGAAAAAGACAGGTTAGAAACTCTCGGCGTCCTTAGATTTGCGCCTGCTGCAGACTGGGTGTTAGGTAATACGAACTTCCTCCTGGGTGTTGGGTAATACCAACTTCCTCTGTTGCTTCGCCTATTGAACTCAACACGTGTTATGAAGATTGAACAAATAAGTAAAAGCTCTGAGAGTGACGTCACACGAACTTCTGTTTTCAAGCCTGTCGGATGGGATGGCATCGGCGTGTCGCGTCCTTTTGTTGGCACGATTTAACTGGCCCCAACTGTGCCGACACTTTTGGACCGTAGAAGGTATTCGCCTGGGAAGACGTCACTTTCATGTGGCTCACACATTTTATTTCATTTCAAAATCATTAACCAAAGCTTTTGTCCATGACTGTTATGGGTGTGGCCTATAAGTTTTTGAATTTATTAACGTTTGTGGGTGTTACATCAAAATTATGGACGCTGAAGAAAGTTTGGAACGCTTTCGGGCTTACCTGCGGATCTTACATTGGTTGGCTGGGTTTTCGCAGCTTCAGAGTCTACTCCTTAACCATAGGTGAAAGTTTTCTAACTTTAAAAACTTTCACTACTGTTTTTTTTTTTAAATCCCTCGTAGCTTTTTTGGTTTTCGTTTTATTTTTATTTTATTAACAAATCTCGCATGGGGTTGTTCTTGTTTTTGTTTGTTCGTGCGTTTTTATTTGTTTATTTTTATTGTTTTTTGCATGGCTGTACAATGGTTTAGCTTCACTGTTTTTTTTCGCTTATGATAGTTTTTTGGATTTTCTGATGTCCGTCGAAAAAATTGAGGTGAAATTTTGATTTATGTTATTTAAACTGGTTTTTTGACCATACATAGATTTAGGGCACTTTAATTGTGCAAAGATTATCTATCAAATTATCATTTCAATAAATCCCTTTCACTAAATCCCGTCGAATTTCAGAAAAATCACTGGAAAAATCTACCAATTTTTTTTTTCCCAAAAAATCACATTAAAAATGATTCATTTCTCTAATACCTTTCTCTTTCATAATTTTTTAATACTTATCTTTTATAAATAATACCTTTCTCTTTCATAAATTTTTAATACTTATCTTTCATAAATTTTTAATACTTATAACTGAAAATAATGTGCCTTTGGTAACCGCCTTTGTCTAAATTATTAGGAACATATAAACCATTAATTTTAGTAAAATATTTAAATTTATTATAAATACTTATACATTAAAAAAAGGGATTTTTTACTTATTAGTATTGTTTTAAATATTTAGCAATGCTATTTTATGAGGGTGACTTTTTGCTTATTAATATTGTTTTAAATATTTAGTAATTTTATTTTATAAAATTGTTGAGAATTATGATTTTTTTTCAATTTATTTAAAAAATTGTTGAAAATTATGAATTTTTTTTTCCAGTTTATTTTAAATGCAGATATGTAATTATGTTTATCAGTATGGTTTTAAATATGTGGAATTTTATTTTTGAATTTTCCTGGACTATTTTATACATTTATCTCATTTATTTTAGAGATAAAATGTGAGTGTTTTTTTAGTATAATGATAAATTTAAATGCAGACATGTGATTATTTTATCATTATGGTTTTAAACCTATGGGAATTTTACTTTTGAATTTTTCTAGACTATTATTTTATTTGTTTATCTTATTTTTTAATATAATGATTTGTAGTATTGTTTTAAATATTTAGTAATTTTATTTTTTAAAATGGCTAAGAATTATGAAATTATTTTTTAATTTGTTTAAAATGTGGATATGTAATTATGGGTGAATATGTATGTTTTGGTTTTTTGTTTTTTGTTTTTTGTTTTTACCATAAGTAATAATATGGAAAATTCTCAAATTAGCAATGAGTTATTCTCAAATGCAATCTCATCATTATCTAAGGGGCATTCATTATCTCAAAAGAGCATGCTTTGACAAAAAAACCAAAAACAATTTTAAAACATAACTTAATTCCATATATATAAATTTATTTCAAATTTAAATTTATATAATTTTAAATAT
>APFE031304811.1:12289-48328 GCA_000404065.3 Pinus taeda | reverse complement strand
ATTAGGAGGAAGAAATGTAAAATTTTCACTATTTTATATGGAGATGATAAGAAATAGTATTACTGAAGCTACATGATATATAATTCATTCACGTTTAATTTAAAACAAAAAAAAGCTTAATCTAAAGATCTCACAAATTAGCTCCGACAATAATGGAAATAATTGCAAGATTAAGACAAAATGCAACAAAACTTTAAAAAAATTTACGATTAAAAAACCCCAACATTTTGATTTTTTGAAATTTTGTTTACCAGTAAGAAGTTCGGGCCAATTAGTAACATGGGTAGACAGCCCACAAAAAAATATTTACCGTCAACCAGCAGCAAAATATTTCAATCTAAATATATATAGAGAAAAATAAAGTATTTTTAGTTCTAATGTGGAGTTATTTAAAAATATCAATAACAAAGAAAAGTTTAATATAAGTTAAAAATGAAATATTTCAATATACAAATTGAGTAAAAGATTTAAGCATGAAACATATGCAAAGAGAAAAAGATTGAGAGAATTTTTATACCATTAATAGTCAATGTAGGAGGGATATTTGTAATTTTTTAGATGCTTAATATGGATTTGATATGTAATATTTTAGAAAACATTAATAAAACAAAATAAAATACAACGGGGACATGTTTTAACATTTTAATGTGAAGAACGTGAATTATAAATAAAATATTTTGATGTAATTGCATATATATTATACTAGCCTAATTCATTTTAATTCTGGATCTACCAAGCATTCAAAGAGATCAAATCCCTTTTACATTTCATATTTTTAAAGATATATAATTTTTAAATATTAGATTTAAGTTTATATCTATATATATATATTGTTAAAGTACAAATAATTTGATAAATTAAATTAAATAATTAATTATGAAAAGTAAGATTGTTAAATTTGATTTCATACGATACATGCATCTAGCTATATAAATTAAATAGTAAGTAAATGTTGATAGGCATTAATATATAATAGACATCAAAACTCTTATTTTATTTTTTTCTAGAGAAAAACACCCTACTTTTTATTAATATAAGTACAAATTGCATTTTGTAGACACACATAGTGTGCCTGCATATAGAATTAGACAATACATGACGAAACAAAAAAGGAGTTGAAGGTGACATAGGTCAATATAAAGGCAATGAACCACTAGTGCTAATCTTTTCTCTTTTGCTTTTCAGTTTTGCACTTTTTGCAAGCGATCTGGTTTTGGATTAACTAGGACCAAAGCCAATTCTTGTCCCACATGAGTGACTTCTTTGTTGGAATTGGAGCTTTTAGAGGTGAGTTTTTTTTAAGCCCTGATGAGCTATTTCATTCATTTTTTTTTGTTCAGGATGACTTTTCTTCTTCTTCTTCTTCATCCTCAGAAGGATATTGCTCTTTGAACTGCCATTGTTTTGGTATATTAGACTACCTTTTCTTCTTTTTGGGAATCTTCTTTGCTTGTGGGCATGCATGTTGTAAATGTCATATCTGAAAACATACATGACATCTAAATGTCATGTTCTCATAGTCTATAACTTGAGACTAGTTGATATTTTGGTGTTTCAGATTTATATGCTTGGAAGGCCTTTCTCGAGATCAATCTCCACACATATTTTGACAAAAGTGAAGATACATTTTTTTGTTATTTCTATATCCAATTTTTTAAATTTGCCCAGAGTGTTGTCTATATCTTTGAGGATTTTGTGGTGCCAAAATGGAAGGGGCAGATTTGGGAGCCTCACCCAAACCAACATGGTAGAGACCACCATAGTATTGGCATCAAACTCAGGGAACCAAGGCATGATGAATAGCCCGAGTCTATGCTAGAACTAGGGCACTGTGTTAAGAGTATAATCCAAATCCTTCAAACTGAACTATGAAAAATCCTTTTGAAGCATAAAAAGATTTTGAAATTCAGAGCCCATGTGGAAACAATCCCTTGAATTAATGCTTCGGGTTTAGGCCATAAGCCATTAAATCTGCAGATGATTGTTTTAGATTGTAAAACAAAGAAGAGGGAGTTTACCTCAGGAAGGTTTACTTCGGTGGATGGAGCCTTTTCCATTTGTTCTACAATATAAGGGCCCGAAATATTTTGGACTTGTTTCGTTGTGGTTGGAACCTTCCTTTTGGATTGCATCTTTCAAAGTGGGAGGAATCCCATTACCCGATTTTGCACCAAGAACAACCCCATGGAGTATTGTGTTCAATATGATGGTTGAATCTTTAGAAATATTAGAGTCTTTTAGTTGGGAGGAATCTAGTAAAACCTTCCCTTCAAACTGTAGGGTTTGATAACAATAAGATATGCCCCACTTAGCTTCAATGACCTATTTAAGAGAGTCCACAATGGTATAATTTTTGACCTATTTTTTTTTTATTCCCCATTGATATTCCTAACGAAAATTTGAAATATATATCTTTGTTCTTTTGTTGGAAAAGTGGGTGGAAGAATGCCACCAGAGGCCAGTGGCCTAGAATTGGCCAAGGGCAAGACCAACTGAAGCCTCAAAAATGTTGGGGGCGAGGTAATTAAGTGTAATCCATGAAATCATAAAAAATGGGAATGAAATGTAGATTTATGTAAAGGAGGAGATGAAATACTAGAGTTGTTTTGCTTCCACAAAAACACCAATAGGATGAGGCCTCCAACAGAGCCGTCAACTGATCCTTGGTAGAAACTTTTGCAACCATGTCCAAATTTGGATCAAATTTGTGTAATCGGGGGTGTCTGCTGAATCGAGCCTACCGCCTACTCTGACATCCTTGAGGATCTTGTGGATAAATGGAAACTATTTCTCCCCTTTAAAGAGCCAAAAACAACACATTCCTTCACTAATAAATAGAGGGGATTCAATATGGCCTGGAGCAGAGATGTCGCAAGCATCGTAGAAGGAAAAATGATCCACGGCGACAATCAACATCACATAGTGTCTCGATGAAGCCCTAACTAGGTGTACCATCTTCTTAAGGACCCTTTCATATTATTATTGATATAAGCCATTACAATTCTTATTTCATGATGCATTATAGCCTTATTTTAAATTATTGTTTTTATTATTATTAATGATAAAAAGAATTAATATATAAGTTACATATATATGATTCTAAAAAAATAAGACTTATGGAGATTCACTCCTACTTTATCACAGAGATTTTTGATTGATAATTAGATTAAAATTATGAGAATCTTATTCTAAAATAGTCATCCAATTGAAATAATAATCTAAATAATTAATTTGATACTATTTTCAATAAAAAAGCTATATCATAATATATATTTAATATATGAAATAGATGTTTATACTAAATCATATAAGATATTGATGATTTCATTCAATATCTGTTTTCGTTGGAGGTTGTGTTTTATCATCAAAATCCTTTCAGAAGAAGTTACAAATTTATATAGAACTAAAGTTGTGAATATACAAAATAAAAGACTTGAATTTATTAAAGATAATTTAGGAAATGGTTTATTAACTGGTTTAATTATTAATATATATATTAAAATTTGTATTGAATTATAATAATTAATTTTTTTAACGATGAATCACATTAGATGGTTGGAAACATTTTGGAAATACACTTCCAGTATGATTTCTATCAAAAGATTTTCTATTATTCATGACATGGGTCACAAAAGCTTGAATTAAGATATAATTAATATTATTGTCTCTAAGGGTAGCTCAATTGACAATTGCCTTGTTGTGAGTATTGTGTAAACTATGAGATCATAGATTCAAATCTTTCTTGGGTCAAACTAACACAATAAAATAAAATAATTGATATTATTGTATAATAAGTTTCAATTTTTTTACATTAATCTATTAAAATAATGTATTATGATTAAATTTATTTTCTACAAAGAAAACTATAAGCGACATGTAAGGAATGAAAGTTTGAAATGCAAGGTAATAGCTTTATACTAATGGATTTTCAAATATGAAAATTCATCTTTGTTAGTAATATGAGATTTGAATGATGTGAATTTGGGTATAAATCCATTATTTTGGTTTTAAAAATTAATATGTTTGTTTATAAAAGTAATAATTGAAAATATTATATTGGAGGATGGGTTGCATGACCTTTACTGGGGATTTCCTTTAAGCAAAAGCTTTGTTCAAAGGTTGGTTGACCCTTCCATCGGATATTTCAAAATGCTAATACCATCCCCCATGAAGGGTTAATTGACTTTTTGATTGGATGCTTTGTGACAGAAATAACATTATTGAGGGAGGGTCAACCAACCCTTTTTCCAACTATCCATGAGAATACTATGCTTGAAAAAGGGTTGATTGAGACTTCTACTAGAACCCCATGTTAAACATATTGTCATTGAGCAAGGGCTGACCAACCCTTCTACAAGATTCCCTTTGACACAAATACCATCCTTCAAGAAAGTATGGTGGACCCTTCTTCCTACTTCCCCTTCATGAAAATACTATCCATGGATAAAGGTTAGTGGATTCTTCCACTAGATACCATATAGTGAGAACATCATGATTGAGGAAGGGTTGACCCACCCCTCTTCATTCTCCCCCTCAATGAGAATTCTATGTTGGAGGAATGGTTAGTGGATCCTTCCTCAGGAGCCTTGTGCAGAAATATGTTTGAAGAAGGGTCAATTGACCCTTCCAATAAATAAACCAAGACACAATACCATTTTTGGGAAATGGTTAGTCGACCTCTCTCCAAGGCTTCCCTCCCCTCCAAGAGAATACCATATTGGAGGAAGGGTTAATCAACCCTTCCTTGGGATCCCTCTTATGTAAAACTTTACTTGAGGATAGGTTGGTTGACCCTTTTACTAGAAACCACATGACATGAATGTTATCCTTTAATAGGGGTTGATAAGCTTTTCTCCATTCTCCCCTTCCATGAGAATATTATGCTTGAAGAAGGGTCAATTGATTTTTCTACTAGATACCTCATGAAATTAATACTATTATTGGAGAAGGCTTGGTTGACCTTTTGTCGTGCTCTTGTCCATAGGAATACAATGCTTAAAGAAGGGTAAGCTAACCATTCCATTGGATAGCCCATGATGAGAATATCATCATGAATGGTTAGTGAACCCTTATCTGTTGCCCCTCTCTATGAGAATTTTATGTTGGAGGAAGTGTTAGTGGATCTTTCCTCATGATCTTAGTCATGTGAAAAATATGCTTGAAGGGTTGGTTGACACATTCACTGGATAAACCCCAATGCAAATACCATATATTAAGGGTTGCTTAACTCCTCTTTGTGCTCTCCTATGAGAATACTATGTTGAAGGGAGGGTTGGTGAATCCTTTCATGATATATGGCTCCATGGTAAATTTTAGGGGTGAATTATAGCCCAAAGGCAAAATTTGAAGGTTTTTACATTTTAAGACGACGAATTTTTTATTAAAAACCCTTTTCATATAGTTAGCCCCAATTTTATTTAAAAAATAATTAATTTTTTGATTTTAGCCCAAAATAAAAAATGGGCAGATAAACTAACCAAATCTTCATTTGGCTCGATTCGCTGGTTTTGGGAAATCATATTCCCTTAAAATTGCCGAATTTTGATATTTGCCCTCGGTTTGGGAGATTAAAATCACCATATTTCTGATTTACAGTTTGTTTTTTCTGGTTTGGGAGTGGTTTCTGAGGTTCGATTTGGTCCATGGAGGTTAGATTTGTTTTGAAATGGAGGGTGAAGGTTAATTTGTTTTCAAATGGAGGGTGGCTCCCTGTTTTCACGGATTCAACCCCCTGTTTTCACGAATTCCGGATTCATGGTGTATATGGCTCCCTGGCTCCCTGTTTTCATGAATTCATCCTGTATAAAATTGTTTTGAAATAGGGTTTTCGATCATAGTTCACAAATCCTAATTTTCTAGTTTCGGTGTGAGTAGCGGCAGTTTCTATATTGGTAGTGCTATTTTCGATGTGAGCAGCAACACTTTCTATTTTGACTGTAATATTCTTGCATTTTCAATCCACTAATTCTTCTCTTGTTTTGGTATCCATGGTTTCTTGGATCTGAACATCTCATGCCACTGTAGCAGCAACAACAACAGCTGGTACTTGACAGAATTGTTGGTTGAGTGCTAGAAATTAGGCCCCTTTATGCAAGTCCTGCCCATCTGTAGCCGGATTTTGAATCAGGGAAGTTGGCTTCATATCCCTGTGGGAAGCATAGGCAACAAGCCAAAGATGCCCATTCTGCAGAAAAACATCATGGACCAAGAACAAGAACCCTAACTCCGCACCATTAATGATCTAGGAATCTGTCCAGGGAGAAAAAACAAGAGTTTCCATAGTAGGACCAAAACCCCCGTCACCGAGGAGCTCACTAGTCTTTCGTCGAGGTAAAGATAGAGCAAAATCCACCTAAAATGGCACAATACTACCCCATTCGTTACTCGGTCCACTCCAAAAGGCATTTTCGCCTTGGCCATCGTCCCTGGATGTCGCGGCAAAGAACCCCAGCCTCGCGGCGGTGCCATTCGAGTAGAAGCCAGGGAGAAAAAACCTCTTTCGTTCTCCGTCCTGAAACATTTTTTGTTCCGATCGCATAAGTAATGTTGTTTCAATGTTATGCAAATGAATTATTATATTTTATGTCTTAAAATTTAATAGTTTCCCATTATCATTGTTAAATAATTTATGTGAAATTCCATTTTGCCTCAAAATTCAATTTCTGATATATGTTCTTTAAATGTTGACTCAACAATTCTTTTGCAAAGTACAATTCTATTTTCTATGAACAAGTGAATTTATATGAAGCATATCTCAATGCTTGGAAACTGTTGATGCATGTTTGCAGATCGATTTGAAATTTTACTTGTGGAATATTCAATGAGATGTCAAAATATAATCATGGGAAGAAACCATCAAGGCAAACAGATGTATTATCATACTTTCAAAAGGCTCCATCCAAAAATACACATTCTCTTCATGATTCAAGCTCCTTTGAATGATCTGTTACTGAGGGAGAGGTTAATTCTTGTGGAAATGCATTTGATATCCATACGATGGATGAAATAATAGGTTCCTCAAGTGGTCAGGGTGAGTTAAATGCAGTTTCAACAGAAATTGGTGATGAAAATGTTAAAGATTTTTCCTTGGAAAGTGACACAATCCATTTGTAGAAAAGGAAAAGAGGCCAGTGGACTATAGGGAGACGATTCCAAAAAAATTGGGTCTCAAGTTTTCCATTTATTGAAGAAATACCTCCTACAAATGAGAACGAGGTTTTCTGACAAGTTAGATGTATTGCGTGTAGTTGGAAAACTCAAAAGGTAGTGAAATTTCAAATGAAGCTAGATACGGTACAAAAGCATGCAGGAAAGGTGTATAAAAATAAAATTGTAAATGGTAAAGATAAATCTATTGTTAGATGGAAATATTCTAAGGAATGTCGACATGTTGAATATGCAGAAGAATATAAAAAATATTTAATAAGTAAGAGGAAACTTGAGGCAGGCAGAGGAACCATCATATCTCTATTTGAAAAGATGATGGAAAGAAGTTTGTTATCCAAGATGATATAGTTGAGCACTGTATTTCACATCTTATCTAAAGGTCGTTCTATGACAGATTATCCAGATCACATGAAATTTCTATCTTTTCTTCAAGTGCCAAACTTTCCATCTTCTCATTGGTCTGTAACCAGTGGTTGGGGATGGGTAGGATATCTAGCTCAAGTAGAAAAGGATGATTTGAAAGAGAAGATTGCAAATGCTAGGTTTTTGGCATTGTCTTTAGATGGGGTTACGACTATAGATAATACTTCATAGATTTGCATAAGCATTTATATGGCTAATGACCATATTAGGCATTCCTATCTACTTGGGATTAATAAGATGAGAGAGACTTCTATAGTTGAAAATATTTATGAACTTGTTCTTAATGGATTGAAGGAAAGTAGTATGGATCAATTAATGATTGCAAAAAAGTTGGTATGTGTTGGAGCAGATGGAGCAGCGGTAATGCAAGGACAAAGGAATGGCCTTTGTGTTAGGCTACAACTATCAACTTCACCATATATGATTAATATTCATTGTATGGCTCATAGGATGAATCTTGCATTTAAAATAGTAAGCAAGTTTCCATTAGTTTCAAAAGTTTAAGATCTTGTATGTGAGATTCATGCATACTTTTCTCGTAGTCCCAAACGATATTTAGAGTTTCAACAATTTGTAGATGGTATTACGGATGGAAAAAAACTATTGAAAGATGTTGATACAAGATGGATCTCATTAAATGGACCAGCTCAAAGACTATTTAGTGAGTTCAAATCTTTGGTAGGGTTGATGTATGAAAATCACTATAATGTAGACAAAGCTCAATATCTTCTTTCTCGACTAACTAATATAGAGACAATATTGACATTGGATGGAATTCTTTCTATGCTACATGAAATGAATGTCCTCGTGAAAATGTCTCAAAATCGCACAATGTATATTACAGAATACACAAATGCGAGAAAGTCAGCATGCCTTGCATTGGATAATTTGTATATGATGTCAGACTCTTTTACTGGTCCAGAGTTTAAAAGTTGGACAAAGATCATCAATATTGAAAATATTGAGAATTTTTTGGCGTTTGATAAAAAAGGGATACTACGTATCGCAGTGCGTGGGTATATGGTTCCCTTTCATTATATTAGTAAGATGGGATGAATCACCAAAGATTTCCCTGTATCAAGAGACCAATTTGATAATATTGTGATTTTAGTGAGACAAAATTTGATAGAAATTACAAGATCACTATCATTAGAGTTAAGAGAATGATTTCCTCGAGATGAATTGTTGGAGGCCATGTGTGTGGTATACCCTCAATATTGGAATAATTGTCAATGTCCAAGAACTTTAAAAGCTGATTTTCAAAAAAAATTAAAATGTTTAGTAGACCATTTTTGCAAGAAAATCTTGATACATGGAGAACAAATTGAAGGTATTTTAGATTCATCAAAATTGTATCAACAAGGTGGACGCTTTGCTGAAACAATGTGGAAGCAATATCCTTTTTTGGAGAATCCTAATAAAAATGGTGCTATAACAAGATTATGGACTATTTTAAGTGCTAGCCAATACTTGTAAGAAAGCATATCTGAATATTTCAAGTTAGCAGATTTGTGTCAAACCATGATTTTGGGATCAGTGGAGGATGAGAGAATGTTTAGTGCATTATCATTCTTGAAGTCGAAGTTGAGGAACAAGCTTGATACACATGTGGATACATGTTTAAGATTATATGTAACAAAGTATGACATTGACAATTTTCCATATGAAAGAGCGCTAACTCTTTGGTGATCAGAGTGTGATAGAAGGGGAGAAAAAAATATAACAAATCTCTCTCATGAACTTGATATAGAACATAATGTTTTGGAGGCTCATAATGACAGTTCATTTAGAGAAGATCATGTTCACAATTTAGAAAATGAGGACCAAGATGAGAACTGGGAAATTGAAATACCATAGGACTCTTATTTCGATATACATGTTCCATTGATCATACAAGATTACTATATGTCAACTTCAGGTAAAAATAGGTTCTATATTTGTATTTTTCATTGTAACATTGCAACGACATTACTTTGATGTGCGTTATTTTAAGATTGATGTTTCATATTTAATCATTACATTGTTTGGTTCTTATTTGTGACAGGAAATAAAGTTGGATTTGGTGAGGTTAGGACCTATTTATTTTCACATAGATAGTTTCTGACTATTATTAAATGATAAATAACAAATTTAACAAGACTTTCAAGTCATTTGTTAGCCATTTCTTATTAGTCATTTGTCAGCTATGTTTTCAAGTCTTTCAGGTACTAAGTTGTTCGGGTCCCCACATGTCCTTAGGACCATTACGAGATGACATAACATGAGTCAGTCCAACTCATGCCCCGAATTTACTTTTTACCTATTGATGTAAGTGTTTTGTTACCACTTATCACCAAAACAATTCTACTATAACATAAACCAACTTGAAGACAACACTTCTCATCTTCCTTTTACATAAATGGTCTATGGATCTCCCTACTATACTTTCCCGAGACCAACGTCCCTTCTTGGTAGGTCACCCCACCAACCACTAATCGTACAATAGACACACAGTAGTAACTACCACATTCTATAAATCTCTCTAGTCTCAGTTATTGGTGTCCCTGTCACACTCGACCAATACAATCTTGCAGGTCTATTTTTTTATTATATCTTTATTTTTTGTTATTTTGTGTATTTAACTTTAGCACCATCCAAGAGTAATGATTAAGGAATGTCGGTCTCATGCCAATAGGTCTCCTACGATGAATGCGCAGGAACCTAGTACATAGACCATTTTTCTCTTCACTTAGCTACCTAGGGCTTATTTCCCTTTCCAAATATCAATAATTCTTTTCCAAGAAAACATAAAATAAGAATAATATTTTACTATATTCTAAAAGGTGAAATCTATGAAATAGTAATCCAATGAAGTAATAATGTCTATGGTAGAACAAGGACAATTTCAAGAATTTAACATGTCTGAACAACTAATGCTCAAAAGGCTGAAATTTTTCTAAGATATAAAGTTTGAGTTGTGAATGCATCCGAGTTTTCTCTATGGAACAAGGCATCCAATTTTTTTAAAGTTTGAGTAGACATTTTTAAGGTAAGTATGATTAGTGTCGAGGATGAGTTTTAGAATTAAAAAGAAGAGGGTGTATGACATCCAAAATTCCTCTCCATGATTGATGAAAAATAATTCCAAGCCTCTCTAGAATAGTGACATGATTATGTATCCTCTTGAATCAAAGCCAAAGTCTACATGACTATGATCCCTGTGTATAAAGCCAAGTTCTTGAGATAGATCGAAGGTCTGTACTTGATATGTGAAGTGGCAATTTTGTATCTCAGTATTGTCCAAGCACATGCCTTATCCTTTCTAAATAGGTCCAAGCTCTCTCATGAACACTATCCGAATTGTGAGAATTCATTTGACATAACATCCATAGAATTCAATTTATGACGTGAAGTATTTTTTTCTCACAAAATAAAAGCACTAGATTTGAAGTCCGAAGTCTGAATTTTGTATCTCTAAAGAAAATATCACTTGTTTATGTGTAGATATGTACCCTTGGATCATGCAAGGGATTGTCACACTTATGTTACATCCTATGGATAATACAAAGGTCTATGGTACCTTCTACTATGATTAAATAAAACACTTCTAAAGAAACTCACATAGCATTTCCGAGGCAATATGAAAGACAGACATATAGCAACTTATGGAAAAAATTGAAAGGAATTATTAACTTGATCTACTATGATGAGAAGTCTAAGTTTGTTGTTAACATAAATCTTTGAAGCACCCTAGAGAAATATATGTAATTTGTGCTCTAGTTTGATAGCTAAAGGTCTGAGGTACCTATGTTACAGAAATATGATATACATCAACTGAAGAAAATAAATGTTGCAGATGACAAAATATTTGTAAAAATGGGCAGGTAAGGTTCAAGAAGTACATATAATTTTGTTCATTTCAAAGTTTTCTTGCAACCAATGACCTATGTCAACTATATTGCATATACTGCTAAGTCTTCTAGGTCATGGTGAAATCACATGAAGAATAAGCTAACGACCTTATGCTTCTTTGAAAGATAGTGACATATTATAAAAGGTTATGTATAGATATATTAGAGATCCTGAAATAATTGACATGTTAGCATTCAGATCCTTTCCTTATATAGGAAGACTAGATTTTTGTGATCAAGGAATGAAATGAAAATCCATCTCATGTATACAAGGCTTGTCAATAACATTTCTAGGATTTGTAGCTAACACATTAGTATACTTGTATAATTTGCAAGTTTGAAGGATGACATGTATTGAAGGCTTTGGACATTGAAGCATCTAGGGTTCATAAAGCCTAGAAACAATATGAATTAGAAAACCCTAGAATTAATCATTTCTGATATAAGAAGAAGCCCTAGCTCTTGAGAATGGTAGAAATGACATCATGTTGATCTGAGGACAAACAAATAATATTTTTCTTTCTTCCTTTGCTTGTACCATAAGAAGAGTTCTCATAAGAAGAGTAATATTGATAAGCCATCTTTTAAGCATCGATGCAAAGCTTGGATGCAAAGTTTTGTTTGTTACAAAATTTTAAGAGCCAACCTAGAGGTGGAGACAAAACTGGAAATGAAAATCCCCCAAGAAGACTCATCTTTTTATGGTCAGCATTGATAAATAAGGAATTGGGATGGGAATTCATGTAGAGGAGGTGTAGACAGGGACCATAGATTTGATTTTGTATAGAAAGGAGGAATATAATATATTACTCTAGTTAACAAAATGTCCTTATGCTTACAAATCTGGAAAGAGTTAGAGCTGATCTTGGGTATTTTAAATGTGTGGAAAGAGGAGACAATGGAGTAAAGTTTGAAGCAGTGATATATCAAAAAAGAATTGAAAGAATTTATAGCCTTGACATGCCTAATAATTTGGGAATTTGGATGGTTAATAATAGTAAAATCTTTGAAGATAAACACATTCCTCACCTTTCAAGCTTTCTCACAAGTCAGATCTAATTCTGACAAATCAGATCAATGGTTTCAAATGTTAGAATTCCTATCAAGCAAGATGCTCCTCATCAGTTGAAAGAGCTGGGACTAGATAATATTCAAGCTCGGGGGATAAACAAATTCCTCACCTTTCAAGTTTTCTCACAAGTCAGATCTAATTCTTACAAATCAGGTTCAAGTTGAAAGAGCTGGGACTAGACAAAATTCAAGCTTGGGGTCTTTTTGACGGAGCTAGGCAGGGTCCACTAGAGTTTAACAATGCTGAAGGAGTTCTGTTTGTATATGATCCTCATCATGTCACATTTAAAGTAGGCCTTGAGGCAATATCCAATAACTATGCAGAGCTTATGACTTTGAGGTTATTTCTTTAGTGTGCACTAGAAAGGAGAGTCAAACATATTCAAAATGTTGGATATCAATTACATGAGGTAGAGATAAATTAATTGATAGGTCAAACTGGCTTGTTGGATAGGGCCAAGTATCAAATCAACCACAAACCTGGCCCAAGATACCAAACCAGTACAAACCGAACGAAACGAGTTGGTCCTCTCTTGAACCAGCCAAGCAGGTTAGGCCACATGGACCCAACACGTGCAGATTTGAAATGGGTCAATATGCAGGTATTTTGTCACTAATATGTATTGTACTTGGTGCCATTTTGATATATTCACCCTTACATGGCATATATATGAGAAAATATTCATATTTGGTCTCTAATGTTTTGGAAATTTAAAAATGCTTTTTCATTAAAAATTAATTGTTTTATGTATTTTTTTAGAAACCGGTTCATTATATCCGATTCCATCAAAGTCCAAGTCAAAACCCAGTTTGAAAGGTGGTCAATTTGAAGACCAGTTCTGAGTTTTAAAACTATGCCTCAAACTCACAGAGGTTCTCGATCTTTACTATATGGAAATTGGTACACAATCCCATGTAGGGCGATCTATTATTTCTTATATGGAGATCATGGAGATAAGTGAGGAGGATAAGATTATTTTCTCACAAATGTTTCCTTTTTCTCATGTTGACATGTAGAGATATGTATAAAATTGTTGAGTTTTTATCTAAATTTAGTGACTGTAAAAAAATAGAATGGGTGTGGATGGTTTCTAAGGTTGAAAAGGAGATGTCAATATGGTGCAATAGATGGTTATCATCATAGGGGGTAAGTTAGTGCTGGTGAAATCCCTACTTGAAACATACCTGTGCACTAAGTGTCTTTATAAGAAGACTTAGTTTCAGATTCCTATGGGTTGGGGGAAAAGAGAAAAAAGAATATTCCTCAGGTCTCATCGAAGAAAATTGTTGTTCCTAAAGAGCTGTGAGCATGGGACATTTAAAATCTCCATTTCTTGGAAAGAGCCTTGGCTGCTAAATATGTCTAGAGAATTATAGAGGGAAGGGCTTATTGAGAAAGGTGGTGAGTTGGAAGTACATACAACCTTTGTCTACTAAGGATTGTATAAGATCTCAAAATAAATCCTACAATAACTCTTCAGTAATTTGGAAGGCAATGGTGTTTGCCTTTTCGCTGATTGGAAGCCAGTTGGTTTGAACTTTGGAAGGTTGGGGGTGGCAATAACATAAGGCTAGGGGATGATACTTGGCTTCTTATATCCCCTAATCCTTCTTTATATTCTCCCTTTGACATAAAATGTGTTCTCCCATAGCCCAAACATGATAAGGCACTGATCTTACCTTCCATCCACCACCTCAAAACATAGAATCCATTTTTTTTTTCCTTTTTTGTTTTTGTTTCTATGCTCTCTCTTGTTACCACTTCACACTACGGACATTGAGCTCAGTCAACCATAAGAAATCTTCACTAGGTTTCACCTAGTCTAAAGTGAGAAAGGCAAGGCTATTAAAGTGATAATGGGTAGCTTGCCTAAGTTGCCCTTGGGGTCTCACACTTGTGATTTGGACTTTTGCACCAAGTGAAAACTTGGGTGGTACTAGTAAATACACCTTAGGTATTGTACCTTCTTGAGTACAATACATACCCTCCCTAGGTACATTACATAGGGAAACTTGGTATTTTTTGAAACCTGTGCCACTATGTCATCAGTTTAAAATACTTATACAAGAAATCCTAAGGATCACATGTCTACCTATATTTTAACACTTTCTTTTTGGTATTAATGGAACTAATATATTTAACACAAGACAAGTTGTTTCTCCACATATTAAGGCATACTACATTGGTAAAGTTAATCCTTGCTGTTGAGTAGGTTTGAGACTAGCCTTTGCTAATTAGAATACAACTATTGTCCCCTGTTAAAGCACATTAGTGACTCTTCCATTTGACCAACATAGTCCGTTAGGATCATTTTTCATCTTATCTATTTGATCCTCTAAAGTTTTTTTTACAACATGCCAAGTCTTCTTTAACTAACAGTAATCCATAACTTGATATATGTTTTCAAAAATTAGAGTCAGTTTGGCCACCTACAATCACTACAGAGAGTGCCATATTACAATATTTAGGTGAATATTTTAGTGGAATGCATTTATAGTTGCTTTTCATAAGGTCTATGTGGTTGACTCTTACTCAATTATTTGAACTTTGCAAATTGCATGTCGAGACTATCCTCATCCAAAGTATCTCTGTGCAAAATTATCCTTCATAAGTACATTACCTCACAAACATTGTGAAATGGTAGGTTTCTGTAGGATCTAGTTCAAAAGTATTGGCTTGTACTTTTACTGCATATCATGGAAAGTTAAGTCTATTTTGGTAACCTATTTCATTTTATATGGTTTATTCCTAGCGTAGAAACTATTATCTCTGGACCTATTTTAAAGAGCATGCAAATGTAGAATGTTTCTGACATGTCAATGATGTAGTGCCACTGTTATGTATGTGAAGTGCCTGCTCCATGTTCATCTTGGAATAGTCACTGTCATGCTTCAGACAAGGAATCTAGTTGGAGATATCTGAGGCAATATTTTAGGATGAAACATGTTCCTAAGATTTGACTTTCACTATGTATGATTGGACGCACGGTTAAGATCATCAACAAAAATGGGTGAATAGTTGTTGCATTTATGATGCTCAACTGGCTTTAATTGTACTATAAGCCAATTGAGATCCAATTGGATTCCAACGCACTTTTATGCTTATTGTTTAGGAGCTTACTTATCTCCCCTTATTATCTAGGACACGCCAGGCTAAAATTGTGCTGTGCATTTTGAAGGGTTACTTAAATTATTCTATTATACCACAATGTACCATGCCAAAACAAATTCTGCACAGTGGAAGCGGGATAATGCTATTATCTCACATTCAATTATGTATTCAAGTATATTTAGGAAGCACCAAATTTTTGGTTAAATACTATTCTTTTTTGTGTCCTAGACATTTTTTTTCCAGGTAATGGAATTCTCCAAGTTACCTTGCTTAAAGGGTTTGATGTTATTTGTCATTTCATCTTCAATTTGTATTAGATATGCTTCATCCATCTCTGTTTGAAAACGTTAGATTTTCTGTTGCAATTATGAACTTATTTTATACAGAGTTTTTTTGTGAGTTTTCATTAGTTTTGCTAATTCTTGGATGCACAAATACTGGCATTCAAAATGTGTTCCTGCATTACAACTAGTTTTAACTTTGTTGGTCGTACATGTTTATGTTAGAAAAAGTGCAAATGATATAGGTATATTTTGGTTATTTCTAGTTTCACATATTAGACCTGATCAAATGAAAATGTAATATGAAAATTTAAGTTTTTTCTATAAATCCATATTCGAAATATTGGTTCTAGAGAGCTTTAATAATAAAATGGTTGCTTCATCTATAGGAGATGATTATCTATGTATAATGTGAAAACCTCATTCTAGGGGATAGGTAAGCCATTCAGAGGCTTTTGCAGAACTGGACTTGTTATTCTAGAAGGAAACCATATATCTATGGAAAGTTTATATTCTCTCATTTTCAAGTGGCATTAGTTTTGAGTCTTATCAAGAGAGGTTCACAATATCAAAATCTTAGTTCGTCATTCCTGTCAAAATAACATAAGATTTAAAGAAAGGATTCCTATCTTGTTTCAAAGGTAGATGCAATATAAACATCTGACCTAGTCGAATTAGGGTTTAGGGCTATATATATACAATATACATTCTAGAATAGAGGAAGATAGAGAGGATGGAAGACTCTAGAAACATAAAAGCAATGAAAGGATTGGAAATATGGAAAATGGTCGAGGTAGAAATAAATGTTTGGTGCAAAGTAACCAGACTCATCTTTGAGAATGATTTAGGTAGGTCCAAGCATAAGAGTTGACTTGGACTTGGGAAAAACTCGGGAGATGACTTCAGAACTAAAACAATTAATGATACACTGAATTTCAGGGAAAATAATATTTTCATTAATGTGAAAGATCTAAATTTGCACATAATGAAATATTTTAATAATACTTGTTTCAAAACTAAAAGGTGACATTTCATACTACAAACATCACATGCTCTGGATAACTGACAAGTTTGTTGGTTGCCTGTTGTAAACTTGGGCCAGAAAAACAAACAAACAAGTGTTCCTTTTTGTTTTTTGTATGTGTTATAGAAATATGATTGACTTATACTCATTAAATCAATTTGACTTGTTTGATTTGAGATTTTGATTCATATTTAGGGATCAAAATCATGAGTATAGACTCATACGAGCGAAGGTGATTCCATTTCCTCAAAGAGAGTCAAATTCAGGAGTCAAATTGAACTTGGGAGAGTATGATAAAACTGGTTTGGGGATAATCTCATCTAAGGGGTTCATTGAAAAAAATTCAGGGTCTCAAGGGATTGAAGATATATGAGATATATTCAAATTTAGGAGTCAACTTGGACTTGGGGGAGTCTAACAAAACTGGTTTGGGGATAATCTCATCTAAGGTTTCTTTGAAAAATTTTCAGGGTCTCAAGGGATTGAAGATATCTGAGATATATTCTTGCCCTTGAGTTCAACACAAAATTGATCTGGCAGAAGAATGATTAAACTTTATCCCTCTTTGTCATAAACCCTACTAACATTAGCTAAAAGTTTAGAACCTGTTTTATACTTATTGTGTATAGAAGAAGCATGTCCTTTGTAGCTAGAATTCTGTAATGTTCCAAGTTACCCATAAAACCAAGAAAAATATTATATGTACTAAATATAGATGTTATGGGCCAAGTCTCTATTAAACAAGTTCTCAATTTCCATAATTTTAATTGAGCTAGATTTCCCTTTACCCCATCCATATGATTTTTCTACTTTCATATGGTTTTCCTCTGCTCCTTGTTATAGAGTTATGTTGGTTTCTAAGTCTTGTGCAATAGGGTTATAGTCATATGCCAATTTCCTAAAATATTATTTGTTCCAGTAAACAGAAATAAGGAAACTTGACTGAAACCTTCCTTGTAGCACCTGTTTAGTTCAATTTAGATGGACCTTAAGAGTTGTCAAACTCCACATTTCTTTTGATGTATGGGTCAACACAATCAATCAAAACCTTTCCCAATATGAGAATTTAGTACAATGAAGTGCTTATGTTTCACATGCTTAGTTAGCCATTCTTTAACAAAGGGTAGTGACTGGAGGTTATCCATTTCTCCAAATTCACCCAGGACGTGCACCTGATATCAACTGCAAAAAGCAACCCTCAAACACAAGCACACCAACCCACGTGGGGTGAACATGTCTCTGGGAGGATTTGAACCTTGGTGGGAGGCATTACAATGCCCTCACTTTATCAACCACAACCCAACACAAGCAAGAAACACTTTTCCTATTATGAGAATTCAGTACAATGAAACACCTATGTCTCACATGCTCAGTCAACTATTATCTATTAAAGAGCAGTGATTGGGGATTATCCGTTTCTCCAAAGTCACCCGAAAGTTGCACCTGGGATCAACTGCAACAAACAACCCTCAAAACATGCACGCCAACTCATGAGAGATGAGCATGTCTCTTAGAGGATTTGAACCGTGGTGGGAGGGATTTTAACACCCCTAATTTACCAATCAACCAAACTCACATTGACAAACTCAACACATTTTTGCAGCAACTATGAATTGTTTTTTCGAACTGTCAATACAAATTGTAGATTATTTTGTATATATTATCACTCCTTACAAAGCTTCAATATCCTTTTAATTACACTTCTTATGGTATTGTTGTTAAAAGATTTAGTAAATTTGTTTTTTCAGTGAATTTTGCTATGAGGAATAGAGGCTTGTATATCTATTTATCGATATTTCTTCTTATAGTCCATCTAGAAAGGGTTCAAAAGAAAAGGGAATACAAAGGAATTTAACACTTAGCCAGATCCTAACCAATCAATTATGGGCATCCTTTTGACTATGTTGATAGCATAGGATTTTTCCATTTATAACTTCCACCTAGAAGCCTCACATAATATTTGCAAGAAATCCATAGTGTTGTCTAAATTTTGATTCTCTTCAATGGTGTTTATTAAATTTTATCTGTGAAGTGACTATTCATTCATTTATTTCCATATACAACAGAGAGAATAAACCTTTGATGAGGTGATGTGCTATTCTACTATGAAAAATATAGCCAATGGATTCAATAGACATTACATAGAGGGTTATGAGTGGGAAACCTTAACTGATTAACTAGAAGAGCCCTATCTTATTAGACTTGGTATGATTGATAGAAGAACAAGCTACGTCATGTGCAAAGAAATTTTCTACCACTTCAACTGAATACAGGCCAAATCCAAGTGCTCTAAGCATGGTGAAGATTAATGTATATTCCACTTTGTTGTAGGCTTTTATAGAGTCTATTTTAATGAATAAGGTCTTGAGGGATTTTTCTTGGTTTTCCCTAGAAGTGAAGAATTTGAATTTTTCTTGGTTTTATATATAGTATTAGGTTTGTTCTCAAACTTTCTGTGAATGACACGGGTGAATTTTATCCTACACCCAATAGGTTATCGATATGTAATTTTGATTTCAAAAGATCTTTTAAAGAAATGAAATGATTTCATTTATGTGTTCAATAACTACAATATTCTAATGGAACTCTGCATTTGTGGTTTACCTATACAAGTGCCATGGAGAAGGATCAATGGTGTGACATCAATTGTCCTCAAGCAAAGGATTTAGTTTTCCCCTTTTCTGGAAGCAAATACTTTCTTCCAACATTTTTGAGTTCCATGAAAAGTTTGAAAGTCCTAATAGTATTCAATTATGGGTTAAAGAGATCCACACCGAACGATTTATTGGCCTTATCTTCACTTAGCTTAAGACTATTTTCTGGGAGAGGCTGCATGTGTCCCCACTTCAAGAGCATAGTAAAGTCTTGTAGAACTTAGAGAAGCTATCTTTAATCTTTTAGTGAAGATTGGAAAAATGTGTGGGTTCAATAATGCCCAGTCGAGCATTCAACTTCCAATAATGCTAGATTTTAACTTGGAGCACTTCTGTGATTTGGAGGAGATGCCCTCATATTTGTGACACACCTTCAGTTGTGAATTGGACTATTACTAACTGTCATTTCCTTCGAAAGTTACCCGATGACTTGGGGAACCTCAACTCTTTAAGAATGTTAAGGAAGGAAAGAAAGTACATTATGCTAAGTTCTCTTATGCTTTTCAAGTTTTTCTTGGATATCTACAACGTTTCAGGTAGAAGTACATTCTGTTAATGAAAATTTGTCTTGACAGAAAGGCCCATTTTGAAATTCTAATGCTTTAAAAAAAAATTATATAACTATAATGTTTCTGAAAGGAGAGCATATTTGTTCAATTTAAGTATCCTGATCCCTTATTCCATCTTATTTTTCAGTAACCCATTAGGCTTTGTAGCTTTGAATAAATCCATGTCTTTTGATAAGACCCTCTTCCAAATTAGAATGCATTTTCCTTTTTGCAATAACCACATATAATGTCTTGATTTTTTTGTTGAGAAAATAGAGGTTGTGCAACAAATCTGTGCCATACAAGGACTTGATTGATTGATTATGTATCAATTATGGCTCTTGATGTAAGAATGTCTTGATTTTGTTTCTTAGAAAATAGAGGTTATGCTTTACTGTTTCACAAACTTTCTTACAATCTTTCCATAAGTATTGATTTGTAATCTCAGTCACTGAGGGATGCCACTAATGACTAAGGTAATATTCCATGGTTTGAAGTTCCCCTCTTACTAACTATTTAAATATATCACCTGAATTTAAGTGTTAGTTAAAGGAATTGTATATTATTTGTAAACAATCCATTGCTTGATTTATAGAATTTAATTTTTTCCCTTTTTCATTTTTTTCTCAGATTTGGTATGAGATCTCTTTTAAGATTTGGGTCACCTTATTTCCCCACCATATTTACGAGGTTCAGATGCTATCAGTAAATATTCTCAGAACGTTACAACTTTTTCGATAAGTGTGCTTTGAAACATTGTTGTTTCTTTTCCATGGCGTTAATGCAAACAAGCACTACAAATAGTGCCATTATTTAGATTACGTGCCGAAATCTAGCTGGTCTTGTAATGATGGAGTGATTGTTTTCTAGGTACTAAGGCCATATGCATTTGTATCCCTTATGTTGTCTTAAGATATTCAAATTCATAATAGGAATTGAGGTGTATTTTCCACTACAGATTGCAGTCAGTTTCTTGAACATAATATATAGTAGATTATCTTTTACTAAACTGTGGATGTGATCCCTTGTAGGAAAGGAAATTCAAAGTGACTTTGATATCACATTAATTTGTCAAAACATCCACACAAGAAAGGAGATTCAAAGTGACACTGATTTCACACCGATTTGTCAAATGGAGGCAAGAGAAAAGGCAACTTTGTATTCAACAATGCTCTTAATTTCATATGTACATTCACATACTTATTAGTGAAAATATTGAAGGGTTGTCTAAGTAATATTTTCCATTCCACTACATTCTTTATGGTGTGTAAATAAATAACTCAAAACAATTCATTACACTACTTGTTATTCTTTATTAATCAATGGTTAAGATTTTGATATTGAATTGGCTAAGATTTTTCTTCCTTCTGTGAAATTGTGTGTTCTATAATGTTTCTTTTCCATTCACTATGTATAGCATATAGAGTGTGTCTAATGGAGTAGGAAGATTGGAAAGCCTTGTGATCCTTGAACTATGTTACAAGGAAGAAACCCAACGGAGCAGGGTGGGTGCATCTCCACGAAGGGGTCACAAATATCAAAGTTCGTATTGGTTAGTGCCTTGAGCTAGAATATTTCCTTTACTCTTGTATTAACAGTGACTCTAGAGAGGATTCTAATATTATCTTTTTAATATTTATATCAGTTAAGATTGATGAATAAAATTCATGAGAAGTGAGCCAGGATGTCCTTGCAAGGTGCTTGTTGATTAGTGGAAGCTATCATGGCCATTATGTCATGCCAAGTGGTCGCACTCCCCTGATCGTGAGCAAAAAGTGATCAAGATGGAAGACTTCATAGTCTAGCTTGATTGTTTAGTAGTGATAGTAGTGGGCTCATTCATAGAAGCTTTTATTTCGCTAATCCTTTTTATAGAGTTGTCAGATTCAATTTCCAAAGGTTTTAATTACACTATAGAGTTGAGTTATGAGAGAGTTGTGATTCACAACGTTAAGTATAACAACTATGACACTTGAATGAAGATGAGCATAATAGAGGTATCAAACTCTGTTATAATCTGAACTACATATTATAAGGGACTTGGTTGGCTTTTTTATAATTTTATAAACAAGTTCCATGTCATGGAAATTTGAAAAAAAAACAGTGATATTGCCACCATGTGGCTCTTGTCATACATGGTTTAACACTTTTTTCAAAAAATTCTCTAAGAGTTCACAATGTTAAGATTCACCAGGACTTTACAATTTTTTATTATTCAGTGAAATATTCGCGAAGATCATACAAGATTTTATAATTCAGTAAAAGATTCGCGATGATTTTACAAGATATATAATTTGGTGAGAGGTTCGCCAAAAAAATTATATATACATATTATATTATTGATAAAATCGCCTTCCATTTTTCGTATATACCACGGGCATTCGCCCATTTTTTATACATATAAATTTAGGGGGGTTCTTAAAATTTTCCTTGTATGGCTCAACAAGAATGATATCTCAAAGACAATAAAATATTATTAACCTTGCAGCCAGGCTGGTAAATGATCGACTTTGTATTAATTTAGTGAAACATGTAATATATTTTTTAGTTTAACAAAGTGTAATTTTATCAATTCATTTTTCTATGTTATGCCAATTATTTTATTCACATTTATCTCTCAAGCCATTGGCTATCAATTTGCACATTTTATTGGTCAATACCTTTATTAAGGAACTAAAAAATTTGAGAGTTGCATCAACAATGTGGTCCTAGAAATATGTTAAATTCACGGCGTCTTAATTTGTTTCGATGTGCAATGCATATTTACAAGTCTATTGAGTTATTAATATGCAGAGTAATATATGTCCATCACTGGATAATGTACTTGTTTAAATTCAATGGTAAGCATACACTGCCCCACATTTATGACTGGATAAACTTGTAAATATTAGTTACTGTTTCGATGCCACCATATGGTACATGGTTAATCTGATATTTTTTTTGGGAAGATTCAAGCTTACAAAATACCCAAACTGACAAATTTACCACAAATGTTTATTGGAAAGCCAACCTTAATATAACAAACTTCCATACAAAATTTGAATTTACCCACAAAATACCCAAACTGAGAAATTTACCACAAATGTTTGTTGGAAAGCCAACCTTAATGTAACAAACTTCTATACAAAATTTGAATTTGCCCTGAATTTCTAGCATGCAACATTAACGCTCATGTAACAAGTTTCTAGAGTCTAGAGGCCTCTTTTACATCGACATTAACGCATACAACATGAACTTTGCACCGACATCCAGTTTGGCCAAAATTCTCTTCACAACCAGCTCTCTCTCTCAATTTTAGCGTGGCAACCTTTCTTAACTGGTTGCACTTGACCAGTTTCAAGCACTAAGTCATTCTAATCACAACAAGCTTTTTCAATTTTAAATTTCAACAAAACTTTGGTTCATTACGTTTTTGCATTTAAAGACGAATTTGATACCTAACACGAAAATAGTTTGCAAATCTTTTTCTCTCCTGAATTAACAACGAAAGAATAGAGGAATTGGATTGGTCCAACTTTTCCATATTTGACTGCAAGGTTAAGTAACATTGAACTTTTCATAGTATGTTTAAAAAGCAGGTTTATTATTTATTTAGATTAATGACCGGTGAAACTATTTGTTTGGTAAATTACAAAGGGAATACTTTAGTTACTTAATTGTTTAATCTTTTGTTTGTGATAAACGCATAACTTTATGTAATTCTATAAAGTTATGATTTATTATTATATTACTTATTAATTTTATGTTTGTTTAATATATTATAATATATATATATATATAATATATTTTTTTAAACTATATAATAATTTTAATAATAATTTAATGTTGTTTTTAAATAAATTTCCTTCCTTCTAATTTTTGTTTTATTATAATATTCAATTATAATTAATTAATATTTTCATAAGGTTTAGAGCAATAAAAATTTGATTTTTTTTTTAATAATAATTTATTTTCTTAAATATAATATTTTTAAATTATTTAATTTTGCCAAACAATATAATAAGCTATAGTAAATCTAATACATTTTTAAAAAGCACCTATAATTAATGAAAACATTTATGGAAATCAATTTTTATACTTCATGCTACGTGAAGAATTAATAAGACATTATTATTGTTGGTAAATGGATCTAAACCTTAACATTAACTTGAATTCAACATTTTTACTTTAATTTAGCTATATTTCAACTAAGTGACAAGGACAAGCTACTATATGACACTTTTTTTTATATAAGATTTGATAAATGTTATGAAATCTCATTCTATAGTGGTGACATCACTATGATAATCATAGTGATTGTCCTCAAAGTATGAAAAATATCTTTAATGCTATGTTAGAAGGAATAATGTCTCCAACAATTTAGATATATCCATTGTAACCAACTATAAATTGGCATGAAATTGCAATAAATGCATTTAACTTTTAAAATTAACTTTTAGAGACATTTTAGATAGACATTCTAATTCATGGTTATCACATGTATGATTATTGTGGCAAATGGCTTAATTATCTTATTGAAATTTTGTGTTACCTTGGCTTCAATTGGTGAGAAAAATACATGTCTTTCACCATTGCTAGCCTCCTTAGAAAATTGTGAAACATCACTGTGTGGGTGAAACCTTGATTGGCAAACAAAACCTTGGGGCTGCTTGAAGCCACAAACAACATGGGGGGCTTCTTTATATTTAAATTTTTTACTATTTTTTAATTCAAATTTAATCTTGGCAGACGCACTAATAAAATTAGAGAATTTATGACTCAAACTTTTGATGAAGATAACTTTTAGACAAAGGTTTAGCTCAGTGGCAAGTGCTTGGAGATTCAAAAGCTAGTTAGTTCTTGAATGAATGAACAAGTATAGATTTAGAGTAATCCCTTCCTTTGGTTGAACAAGTCAAAGTGAATAGGTTGTCATTTGAGTCCATTACTTTCACACCTATGTTTAAAGACAATACATTAATTGATGCATCCAAAACAAGGTGTCTTATACTTGTTGACCAATTAATTCTAGAAGAGTATCTAGATGGTTACGTCTTTGAGTCTAGATTTCATGATTTTTTTTAATACTTCTAATAGATATGTCAGTTTATGGTCTCTATAACATTTTTCTCTCGTGAACTTTGGTGTTATTTGATGCTGATGGGTATGTGTATTTCCATCTTTTTGGATGACTATGGTGGTTGTGTCAAACTACAGAGTTTGAGGACATTTGTCCCCTTCTATTGTAATGTGCTTTGAGCACCTATGTAATGTGTTTTTTGTTCTATTTGGAATGAAATATGCATTTTCTTTTTCATATATAAATATAATATATAATTATATTATATAATATATATATATCACCTTTTGGAATGAAATACGTTTTCTGGTCATATACACAAACACATTCCATTTGGATTGAAAAAAGCATTTTTTTGTATATATATATATATAGATATATATAATATGCATTTTTTTTAATGTATATATATATAATATAATATATATATAATAAATATATATATATATATTATATTTTGATGTCTTGTCTAATAGCTATGTTTTCCTAACAATATATTAGAAAGTTTCTATTTTGTTAAATTTGTAAATTATTTTATTGTCTAGCTAAAAATAAAAAAGCTCAAACATTGTATAAATGCATTGTGATATTTTGTTTAGTTTCTTTATACATTTTCTATTGGATATTGATGTATTGTCTAAATAGTTCTATGTTTTCCTAGCAATCGATTAGAAAGTTTCCTTTTTATTAAATTCCTAAACAAATTTTTATTGTCTTGCTAAAAATAAAAAGCTTAAACATTATATAAATGCAATGTGAGATTTTATTTAGATTCTTTATACATTTTCTACTGTTGTTATCCAATAGAACAAGATACACAAGCATATGTTATGGGTGTTTTAGCTTCCAAGTTTTATCCATATACCTCTTTTCATTAAGACTATTTTCTATTCTAGATAGCATTGATTGCTTGTAGGTATTTGAGAAACATATATGTATTTTAAGGTTCTTAATGAATGTTTAAGAATTTTATTTGCATAGAATAAATCAATAGTGAGATGATGATCTAGTGACCAACAATATGGGGTTACTAATATTCAAGCATTTGGAGATCCACTTCTCATTATTAAATGACTTAGAGGGCAGTACTTAAATTCCAATCTTCAATCTTTGTTTGAGGAAATATTGGGTATGAGTGAGGGTTTTTCATAGGTTCCATTTGTGCATATTTTTGGAGAGAAAAATCAACTACATTGATCTCCTATATTTTTTCTTCACTCTTATATACTCTTCCTTTTATTTGCAGGAATCAAGGAAGAGCCAGTACATAGCTCTCCCCAGGAATGGACCTCGGGACTTGTGGGAACCAAACCACTACACACTGCCATTGGACCACAACCTCAAAGTTGTAGAAATTTGATAGAAATTGCAACTAATCAAGATTTCGAACTGAAAACAAGAGACCCGATTCTACTCTACTAATCTGCGGAATAGAAATCACAATTTAGAATAACATGCATAGACATGCAATAAGAAAAACCACAAGTACACAATAATTTCTACGGGAACTCAATTTGGAAAAAACCCTCAAGCCTCTTTGCATTAATCAGTTGAATAGAAAAAATATTACAATTTCTAGCTCTAGCTCTAAGCTCAACCTGTAAAAGAATAATTGTTCTCTCTGCTCAATGAGAAACTCTGGCCAACATTTAGCCAATTATTTTCTCACCAAGCATCCTATTTCCTTGTAGAAATCCTAAGGAAATTAGCCCCTAAACAATGGGAATTTCCTCCAAAATTATTGTGCAATTCCCAAGGATTATTTTCTGATTCATGTAACACTTGTACACTCAAAACTAGTCTACATTGATGTTACACTGCCTTGTGATCTCCACTTCAGTTGAGGAACTCAAATTCCTTGATTTCACTAGCTATTTTGGTCTAATTGATCAATTAACTGATAGATCTATGAGTTAGACTAATATCCCACTGCACAACTGACCAACTGACTCTATTAATAGTTAGAGGTAAGTTAACTGAATACAACTGAAAATAACTGATCCAGATTACTAAAATTTAACAATCACACATGCATAACTAAACTCCAAGCCCTCTAACTCAAATTTATTGAGCTAAATGAGTGACAAGATCCATGTCACACTAGTTAACTGCCTCCGAGTTGTCATGTTGATGCAGAAATTTGATTTACTCAATTTGACTAAGGCTAAAGTCAAATTGAGCCTTTCTTGCTACATTTTTTCAACATTCCCTCTTAGCAAGAAAGAGATTTTCACCACCCCTATCATGCACTTGTGGAATTTGAATTTACCTCTCGACAATTCCCTTGTTAAGATGTCAGTATCTTGCTCCTTAGTTGGAATGTAATGTAGCAACATAATTATCCTCTATACACAGTCCCACAAATGATGATACCAAATATCACTATGCTTGGACCTGTCATGAAATACTCGATTCTCAGAGAGCTTAATGCAACTTTGATTACCACAATATATCACTTTCAGATCCATCTCCTGACTGAAAAGACCCAGAAGTATTTCCCTCATCCATATGGCCTCACATGCTACTTGACTTGCAACCATGTATTTAGCCTCTACTGAATTGAGATCCACATACCTCTGCTTCCTACTGTACCAGGAAATAACCACGTACCCAACACTAAAGATAACACCTGAAGTAATTTTCCTGTTTGATGGACTCCTTGCCCAATTTGCATCGATGAAGCCTTGGAGATTCACTCCATCTATCCTTCTATACCATAATCCATACTCAATAGTGCCTCTAAGGTACCATAACACATGCTTTGCTGCATTCCAATACAACTTGGTAGGCCTCATGATAGCTTGACTTAGCTAGTTTACTGCATAGCACATGTTGGCTCTTGTGTTCACAAGATACATCAAAGACCCCAAAAACTACTCGTAAATGGTAGCATTGACCTCTTCACCTAAGGTGGCATTCTCCTTCCTCTATTTTGTAGCTAGAGGAGTGTCGATGGGCTTACAATTCTCCATGTTAAATCTCATAAGTATTTCATAGGCATACTTCCCTTTAGATACAAACAATTCACCATCACCTTGTCATACTTCTAGCCTGAGGAACTAATGCATTAGGCCCATGTCTTTCATCTCAAATTCCCTTGCAATATCCTCTTTGTAAGAGCAAACCAACTTCTCATCACCTGTCAATATTAAATCATCAACATACAAAACAAGAATAAGAAGCTTACCATCTACCACAATGTGATTGAGGTTCATATTTGTTTCACTTTTGGTGAAGCCCATTCCACTGAGATAACTGTTGATCTGAGTGTACCATGCTCGGGGCACCTATTTGAGACCATACAATGATCTTCTGAGTCTGCACACATATGACTCTTTATCATATGTCTAAAATCATTCTAGCTACTCTCTGTAAATTTCCTCCTCAATAACACCATTGCGAAAGGCGGTATTCACATCCATCTGGTGGATTTTCCACCCCATCCACGCAACCAATGCTAGGATGGATATGATTGAGGAATACCTTGTAATTGGTGCAAAATTTTCCTCATAGTCTACTCCCTCTATCTGAGAGAATCCTTTGGCCACAAATATGACCTTATACTTCTCGATGCTCCCATTAGTTGCATGCTTCACTTTGTAGATCCATCTCAAACCAACCACTGATATTCCTTATGGTCTCTACACCACCTCCCACACACTATTTTTCATGATGGATCCATATTCTTCCACCATGGCATCAACCCAAATAGATTGAGAAACTACTTCCCTGAATGAAGAAGGCTTTGTCTCAATGAGCTCTGTCATGAGATCCACGTAACCAGTGTACTAGCCAGGTGACATCCTCTACATGTGCTGTGATGTGGGGGCTCCTACATTCTCCCTTGCATCCTGCAAAAATCTATCAACTTCTTTGGTTCTCTTTCTCCCCTCTTTGGAAGATTCTAGTTCAGTGGGTGCCTCCACTTTGCCTCCTGTCTGCTCAACTACATGCGGCTACTCCACAACCTCCTAAAGCTCATCCTAAGGCTCCTCCTTTGGAGCTAAAAGCTCTTGCTTCGGCGGGATACTCAAATTTCATTCCAAAGAGCATCTCATAGCCTTCTCCTCATTGAACTTGACATCTCTCCTCACACTTGTCATCCTTAGTGAAGGAAAATACATTAGGTAATTGTGTGGAGTTTCGGTGTATCCTACAAAAACTACCAACTCTGCTGTAGGCTCAAGTTTCTCCCTCGAATCCTTGGAGACAATACAATAAACTGAAGCTTCAAGAATTCTGAAATGAGACACATAAGGATTTTTCCTAGAGAAAGCTTCCTCGGGTGTGATTATGCCAAGTATTCTATGAGGATTCTGGTTCTGCAAGTAGACTGTTGTGTTGCATGCTTCTTCCCATAGATGCAATGGCAACCCCTAATCATGCAACATTGCCCTTGCTACTCACACTATTATCCTGTTCTTCTTCTCAACTACCCCATTCTACTGTGGGTTATAGGGTGTTTTCAATTCCCTTCGAATACCTTCTTTCACACATAAATTCTTGAAGGGATGTGAAACAAATTCATCTCCATTGTCACTCTCAAGAGGGTTCACCTTCTTCGTAGACTCCTCCTCAACCAATGCCTTGAATTCAACAAATTTTGAGAAAACTTCATCCTTCTTCTGCATGAAGAAGATCCAACATTTTCTAGAGAAATCATCAATAAAAATAACATTGTACTTATGTTGTGTAGTAGAGGCTGTTGAAAAGAGTCCACAAGCATCAAAGTGGACTCGATCTAATATTGCATCTACTCTACTATCTCAACCATTGAAATTGGATTTGACATATTTACCCAATGTGCAACCCTTGTAGACATCCTGCTAGTCAAGGGAGCCTTTAGGGAGACCGATGGTATTTTGCTTCATGATTTTTAAGGCACCATGGTGTAGATGACCTAATATCTTGTGCCAGAGTTCTCCAACATATTGACTCTGCACTTTTTCCACATGGCTTCTCAACGTAGTGAAATCTCCCACCTCAATTTTGTATAGGTTCTTCATGCAAACCCTGGTCTCTTCACTTCCCCGGTAGCTATGTGTCTCAGGAAAGCTTTCCCTTTACTAAAAATAACATCATAATCATGATCCTCCAATACTGTTACAAAGATCAAGTTCTTCTTTAGCCTAGGTATAAACGTAACATATTTGAGGCAAAGAGGAGAGGCTTCCTCCCTCTCAAAGGTGACATTACTAATTCCTGCAGCACTGTACCTCCCATCATCTCCCATTTTGATATGCATCTAGAGATCCTTCTCCTCCAGGCAACTGAAAACTCATTGTACCCTAACATATGGAATGAGGCACCAAAATCAAGTTACCACACACTCCCCATAACAGTGCTAGCCATGCATTCTATTAGGGCGAAGTCTAGTTCGGATTGTGAAGCTAGTGATTCACATGCTCCTCCTCTTAAGGCTTCTTGGTAGAATTCTTGTTCGGACATTTTGTTGCATAGTGCCCATATTCTTGGTAGTGGAAGCATTTTGTCTTGCTCAAGTCTTTCTTCTTGCCATTATTTTGGCTGGATTAAAGTTTTCTCTTCGTATTCTTCTCTTTTCCCTTCTTCTCCTTTCCAACCAAGGCAAAATTCTCTTCATCCTCAACTTTGGATGATGTTCCATCTATATTATTTCTCTTGAACTCTTATTGAACCAAATTGAACCCCAACCTTTCCTAATTAAGTAATTTTTCCCTTCCATTCACAAAGTCCTGGTAGTTGTGCCAGGATTTTGGAAGGCCTAGAAGAGCTAGGCTCACGAGGTCATATTCTGAAACATTCACACCAACCCATCCAAGCTCATCCCAAACTTGTGTAAAATTGGAAAGATATTGTGGAATAGTATCATTCTTATGCATTCTTGTTATGAAACCATCTCACAAAAAGTTAGAAAATATAGATCAACTACTTAAAAATAATCCTCTTCGAGGGGGAAATATCCTTTACATTACACAAATGAACAATTATTGGATGATACAAATGACAAGACCTCCTTTCTATATATAGGAGTCTAAGGGGTCCCAATACAATCACAGCCTACATAACAATAATATTGTAGGGGCATAACAATAACAATAGTGAGCTTCTATGGGGCATAATAATAACAACATAGGGACTATATGGGCACAATAATACAATAAGGGGGTTGCACTAATAAAATTAAGGGGTTACACTAGTAGTATAAGGACCTAACATGTCCCTCTCCTTAAAAAATTGCTGTCCTCAATGCTTGAGTAGTTTTGGATGCTTCTGTATAAAATTCTCATCCTCCAGTGTGGAATCTTCAATAGGTAAATTCTTCCACTTGATGAGGTACTCTAAAATTGATCGATTCCGTAGTTGTCGATTTCTTGTTTTTGTGACTTGCTTCCAGTTCCAATATGATTTTTCATTCCTCGTCAAGTTCTGGCAATATTGTTTGAACTGGTATCTTCTCACCTATAACCTTCTTTAAGCATGAAACATGGAAAACTGGGTGCACTTGGGAAGATGCAAGAAGCTCCAATTTGTATTCCATAGTACTAGTCTTTTGTAACATGTACAGAACATAATACTTTGGAGATAATTTATTATCCTTCTTAGCTTGCTTGAGGGGCATTTGTTTGTATGGTTAAATTCATAGAAATAATAGTCACCTACATCAAAACTTCTTTCATTGAGATGTTGATATGCCTGTTGTTTCATTCTATTCTACACCAAAATAAGGTTATCCTTTAAGATTTTGAGAACTTGTTGTTGATGATCGATGTGATCTTCCACTGCTTGAACCCTAGAATTTTCTTTTAAACATGATGTGATGGATGATGGATGATATCCATAAAGTTCCATAAATGGGGTCATTTTTGCTGTAGTATGGAAGGAAGTGTTATACCATCATTCAGCCAGAGGAAACCACTTGACCCATTGTGTTTGCGTATCAGATATAAAGCAACAAAGATATCCTTCCAAATATTTGTTCACTATCTTAGTTTTCCTGTTAGATTGAGGATGATAAGATGAACTATGGGCTAACTGAGTACCCAAATATTCCACCTCTTATACTTCAAAGAAATATCTGGAGATTCTTGCATATAATTGTTTCTCCTCCAATAGTTTGAGCACCCTGTCAACATGTTGAACATGATCCTTCCAAGACTTGTTGTAGATTAGTATATCATCAAAAAATACTAACACAACTTTTCTAAGGAAGGATTTGAAAATGGAATTCATCAAACCTTGAAATGTAGAAGGTGCATTAGTAAGGCCAAAAGGCATGACCAAAAATTCATAATGACCCTCATTAGTTCTAAATGTTGTTTTTGGAATATATTCAGTCTTCATTCTGATTTGATGATATCTTGAACAAATATCCAACTTGGTGAAGTAAATTTCTCCAAGTAATTCATCCAATAATTCATCAATGACATGAATGGGAAATTTATCTTTAATAGTAAGCTTTTTGACCTCCCTATAATTTGGACACATGTGCCATGATCCATCCTTCTTGTGTACCAATACCACTGGAGCAGGGAAATAACTTTGACTAGGTTGAATTATACCAACCTCTAGCATTTCTGCAACAATATGTTCAATTTCACTCTTTTGGGCATATGGATATTTGTAAGGCCTGATGTTTGGGGAAACACTTCCTGGAATCAAATGAATAGCATGATCATGATCACGAATAGGTATGAGGCCTTTGGGAGTCTCAAATACCTTGGAATGATTGTCCAAAATGTTTTGGAGATCTAGAGAAATAGATGATTTTGATGTGGGAACCTCTAGTGAACATAATTGTGCAATTACGCCCCATTGTTCTTTCTTTAGAGGCTTTTTCATGCTGTTAGAGATGATTATCTTTCTCGGTTACCCTTTGATACCACTTAATTCAACTTCCTTTCCTTCTGAAAAAAATTTCAAGAAAATTTCTTGAAAATTAAAATCTATCACACCCAAAGATTGTAGCCATTGGACTCCTAGTACAACATCCACACCACCCATTGGAATGGAAAGATTGACTATTCAAGACATATTCTCCCATGGATAGCTTGATATTATGGAACTTTCGAGAGTAATTTACGGTTCCTCCATTTGCAACCATTACTTGATACTCTGGCGTTGGATATAGGAAGCAATTTAATTCCTTGGCTATCTTACAATGAATAAAAGTATAGGTACTACCCGAATCAATCAACACTATTACCTTTTTCTTCTTGATTTTCCCTTCTATCTTGAGAGTTTGAGGAGTGGTAATTCTTGTAAATGCATTACAAGATATGGTCAAATTCACTTCTTCTTTCTCTGGGATTGGTTCCTTGTGTATATCCTCTTCTTTTGATGTTTCTTGTTCGTTTTCTTGCTCCTCTTCCCCATCTATGTAAATTAATTTGTTCGCAGCACACTTATGACCTTTAGTGTATTTTCTATCACAATTGTAACAAAGTTCTTTTTCTCTTTTTTTTTTTTTTCCAATTGTTGTGGTGTCAACCTTGTAGGTGGTGAAAGGCTAGGAGAAACGACACTTCCATCTTTATAGTTGTGAATGGTAGGCTTCCTTGTTGCCATAATTTTTCTTTCCAACTTGAATGTCTTCTCCAATGAATAAGGTTCCCAAAGGCGAACCTTATGTTGGATGTTATCATTTAAAGTCCATATGAACACATCAATCCTATGCTCTTGTAGAATATATTTTACCCTTATATTCAATTTTTGGAAGTCCTCAATGTGCTCCATCATTGAACCCTTTTGTTTGAGATTTATCAATTGGCTAAAAAAGGTGTTGCTTTTTGTATCCTCATAATGTGCTATCATTTCTTCTGTAAAAATTACCCAAGTGACAAATTGTTTACGAGAGAAAAGACATCGATACCATACAAACTGACTTGGTTCCAAGTATAAAGTTGCAATACGTACCTTTTGTGTGTTTTGCACATTATGGAGATCGAAATATTGCTCCATCTGTATTATCCATGTTATGAGATCCTTTCCATCAAAATTACTCATATCGATCTTTGGAACATGGTGGGTCTTCAATCCAACGTTAGAGTCTATGAAATTATGATTAACATTTTTTTTGTTCTCACCATGAGTTTCCTTTACTACCCTTTCGCCATTAGTAAGCATTTCTTGTAGAAAATTTGTCAAATCTGTCTTCAAATCTTCCATGTTTCCTTTAAGTTTTTCTTCTATATGATCTATCTTAGCTTCCACACCCTTTGAATTCCTTCAAACTAATTTTTCAACCAAACTTATGCAAAACTTTAAAAAAACTACACACATTTTTTCACTTTGTAGGAGCTCGATATTGAATCTGTTGTATCTCTGTAATTTGGTATCTCCAAGGCCTAAAATTGTGTCCTATGGTAGCCCTCGGAGTCCTCTTTCCAACCCCACAAGTCTGATCAAGATTGGATTCTCCAAGGAATATCTATTCTTAATCACCCACGATGACCTGATTATAGACTGGTTCAGTAGAGAGAAATTGTACGGAGTGCCACGTGTCATTGTTTCGACCTTAGGACCTCAAACCAATACAAAGAAAACTATAGGATGTCCTATTTCTATAAATTTATACGAAATTCCAATCTAATGCTCAGAGAGAAAGTTAGGACAATTTTCCCTAGGTCACTTGTTTGGGATGTAATTTGAGGGCATAGAAAAACCCTAAATGTCTTGGACCATATCATTGAAAGTATAGTGAAACAAGCTCTAAAATTCGGGCCTGAGCTTCATCAAGATTTCAGCTCAAATATGTTTTAATTTCAGAGTCTAAACCTTCGTAGAAAACAAATTATTATGAACATGTGACGATGACCTATTTGCGATGGAATTCTGGAGCTTGCAAAAGCCCTAACTTCCTCAGATCACATCTCTGAAAATATAGCGAGACAAGATCTGAACTTTGGACCCGAGGTTCAAAACGATTTCAGGTAAAATGGGGTTTTTATCTTTTGAAACTTTGTAGAGAAAAATTTATATCTAAAATTCCACGATGACTTGTTTGGAGCAGCGAAACCCTAGAATCCAAAGCTCTGATACCAAATACTATGAAACCAACTCACAAAAAGATAGAAAAGATTGATCAACTACTTAAAAATCAGCCTCTTCGACGGGGAAACCTCCTTTCCATTACATAAATGAACAATTCTTGGATGACACAAATGACAAGACCTCCTTTCTATATGTAGGAGTCTAAGGGGTCCCAATACAATTAGAGCCTACATAACAATAATATTATAGGGGCACAACAATAAGAATAATGGGCTTCTATGGGGCATAATAATAACAACATGGGGACTATATGGGCACAATAATACAATAAGGGGGTAACTTGCACTAATAACAATAAGGGGTTACACTAGTAGTATAGGGACCTAACATGCCCCTCTCCTTAAAAAATTGTTGTCCTCAATGCTTGAGTACTTTTGGATGCTTCTGTATAAAATTCTCATCCTCCCATGTGGAATCTTCAGTAGGTAAGTTCTTCCACTTGATGAGATACTCTAAAATTGATCGATTCCGTCGCTGTCGATTTCTTGTTTTTGTGATTGCTTCTGGTTCCAATATGATTTTTCCTTCCTCGTCAAGTTCTGGGAATATTGTTTGAACTGGGATCTTCTCACCTATAACCTTCTTTAAACATGAAACATGGAAAACTGGGTGCAATCGGAAAGATGCAGGAAGCTCCAATTTGTATTCCATAGTACCAATCTTTTGTAGCACCTTGTATGGACCATAATACTTTGATGATAATTTATTATCCTTCTTACCTTGCTTGAGGGACATTTGTTTGTATGGTTGTAGTCATAGAAATACCCAGTCACCTACA
>APFE031304810.1:24473-63277 GCA_000404065.3 Pinus taeda | reverse complement strand
ATTTAAAATAAAGAATGAAATAAAATTTCTTATTTGATTTAATAGAGGTTCATCATGAGAAACCATCTTCATTATGTTAATTTAAAGCTCCTAATTTATTTATTTATTGGTTATGGTTTAGTTGTTTTTCATTTTGAAATTGTTTTGGGCATATTACTCATCAAAATTTGTTTGAAATTAAAAATGCATCTGTAATAACTAAAAATCATTTTTTTTTGAAAATTTATTTCAATAAATTTCTAAAAGAAACTCTGAAACTTAAAATAATTAAAAAAAAATACCATTGAAAATATTTATAATAAACATGCTACCATTGTAAATAACATATACAATGAAAAAAATAAATCAAAACCTAAATTATAGCTCCTTTTTTTTGTGATTTCCAAAGCTTTTGTTGTTGTCTTTCAAAGTTGTTTTTGGTCTTCAAGGGTTTTCTTGATGATTTTCTAGGTTGTTTTTTGTGGTTTTAAAGGGTTTTCTTAGTGGTTTTTTTTAGTTTCCATGGTGGTTTTCATGAATATTTTTTGTATGCTATATTTTTTTTCAAATTAATTTATTTTATTTTGCAGAAAAAAATAAGTAAAAGAAAAAAAATGACAAGAAACCTACCTCAGCTTCAACCTCTCGGTCATTGGTGGGGTTTATGTGTAGCTGGATTGAGGTTCTCCATCTCAATAAAGGTTAGAAATCTTCCATTGAATTTCTTTTTCTCTCACAGTATGAGCAAAATAACTTGCAGAGGTCGCGACTGGGGTTGTTTAATTAGAAATAATGCTCGATCGAGTTATACTTTTCGAACGAGCAATAGGATCAATTGAAAAACATAGTTGATCGAGCCATAACTCTTAATCAAGTCATTAACTCGAGCTAGAAAAAAACTTGATCGAGGGTTTGTTTAAATGCTTGATCGAGTTATCTTTAAGCACCTCAAGAGCCTGATCGAGCACTTAAACATTTCTCGATGGAATGCTTAAATTTGCTCAATTAAGCATCCCTTTTTCGCCAAAACGCGACCTCATTTCGCTAAAAAGTGTAATCAAACTCCATGCTTTTACCCACATATCTATCAACCTAGCTATATTTCCTAGCATACCTTTATCTCCATCGGTGTATGTAATGCATCTCAATCATGCTTACTTAGCCCTGCTACATTAGTTTGACCATATATTAATGCTCTATATGGCTACAAATATTCTGCCATCGATTAAAATCTATGTTCCTCTGTCTATCTCACATCCACATTACCTCTGCATCCTTGTTCGAATTTTCCATATAGCCATGCGATAGTTACACTTTGGATTCTCCTTCAAGGCCCAATTCATTTCACTTGGATTTCAAATATCTTTGTGTTAATTTTAGGTATGTTCTATGCTAGAGCAATTTATTTCAATTTCTTTTCCACATTAGCAATCACATCGACATAAAGTAAACTGTAGATAGAACATAAATAAAAATGGCAGAAGACAAGCCAAGACAAGAGGACACAAGATGTGGTGCTAGCTAGGGACAAACCCCAATGTGGGGTAACCCTTGAACAATTATTCTTTTATGTTCTTCAAAGTTCAATAGAGAAAGTGACAGAGATAGTACATTTACAGTAGAAGTCAATCACTTTGACTTATGATATCGACATGAGATTAGTCGAAGACATATTTCTTCAATTGATTCTCTAAGGTGACTCGTTCACTTATCATAGTGTTGCATCTCATCTATTTATTACACATTACCATGTAACACCTTGCTGTACTGTCACATGTGTTGAAATGTGATGACTGAGCTGCTCTCATCTTCAAGCTGCTCATCATGCTGCATCTTCCATGGTCTTATTCATCATCAACCTACCGATTCCCATGATCTCATTCATCATTATGTTGCCCATGGTCATATCATCATGCATCATTATGCTGCCCATGCTCATATAATCATGTTTCTTAATATGGTGCCTATGATCTCATCCATCAGGCTTCCTTCCTTCGAAGACAGATGCTCCAGCTGTTTCGGCAGTTCCCATAGTTCTGGCTTTTCTGGCAGTTTCGACAGTTCCAGCATTTCCATCTTCTTTGGCTTTTCTGGCTTTTCTGACTTTTCTGGCTTTTCCGATATTTCTGGCTTTTCCAGAATTTTTGGCTTTTCTGACAGTTTTGGCTTTTCTAGTAGTTCCAACCTTTCCGGCAATTTCATCAGTTCCGGTATTTCCGACTTTTCCGCCTTTTTTGGCTTTTCCGGCTTTTCCTGCTTTTCCAGCGTTTCCAGATTTTCTCGTATTTCATCCTTTTCTAGCAGTTCTAGCTTTTTTGGTAGTTCCACCAGTTCTGGCTTTTTTGGCTTTTCTAGCTTTTCTGGCAATTCCAGCTTTTCTGATTTTTTCGACTATTCCATCTTTTCTAGTAGTTCCGGCTTTGTCGGCTTTTCAAGATTTTTTGGCTTTTCCATATTTTCTAACTTTCCTTAGGATCTCTCCTCCTACTAAAACCCAAAGACAAGTAGAGAGAGGGAGAGATCCAAGTGTGTGTAGAAATGACTTGAAGTCCTCTTCTATTTATACTAAAATGTAGAGGTTTAATAGACATGATTGTTGGGCTTCTGAGCCTACATAAGTTGCTAGCGGACTTGACAATTTATACATAACATAAATAAATTTATAACATTCATAAATACTTATTGGAATCGGATGATATTTAGATCAATCCTACACCTCTCAATGAGAGCGATGCAATAAAAAATATTAGCTGCCATAAATAATTTGACCCACATGGAGTTTGGCCCTAGTTTCCAATTTTAACACTCTCTCTCAACTAGGGAGAACTCCATCCATTGATCGATATGTCCAACTATACTATCTTTGCTATTAGTGCCCTGCACTTCTCTACTCAGGTTTTCTTAACTCTGCTCAACTCTACTCAACTCTGCTAGCTCTTCTCTAGTCTGCTCAACTCTACTATCTCTGCTCTGCTCTATTGGCTTTCCTCTACGTTGGTCAACTCTGTTGGCTCTGCTTTGCTCTGATCAACTCTACTGGCTCTGCTACATAAAAGTTATTCGTGGTTCCTTACTTTCTTTGAGTAGTCAACCATTTCCTTGATGACCTGCATTACCTTCAAACACTCCTTCGCATAATGGTCAAACTTATTGCAACCAAGGCATCTGCCTTTCCTTCCACCCTTAGATCTGAACTTCCCAATGAAGTGATCTTTATATGGGCCATCAGAAACTTCCGCTATGCCGTTCTGATAATATGTTCTGCTTCGACTTCACCCTTTGTGAGCTTAGAAGAGAGATGTGGAACCCATTGATCCTTTTGTCTTGTCCCTATTGCCTTTGGTGATTGCTCTTTCACTCTTGCTTGGGCATTGTCTTCATCTCAGCTCTGATACCATGTTAATTTTAGGTATGTTCTATGCTAGAGCAATTTATTTCAATTTAGTTTCCACATTAGAAATCACATCAGCATAAAGTGAATTGAAGATAGAACATAAATATAAATCGCAGAAGACAAGCCAAGATAAGAGGACACAAGATGTGGCACTAGCCAGGGACAAACCCCAATGTGGGGAAACCCTTGAACAATTCTTCGTTTATGTTCTTTAAAGCTTAATAGAGAAAGTGAGAGAGATAGTACATTTACAATAGAATTCAATCACTTTGACTTTTGATATTGGCATGAGATCAATTGAAGATATAATGCTTCAACTGATTCTCTAAGGTGACTCGTTCACCTATCATAGTGTTGCATCTCGTCTATTTGCTACACATTACCATGTGAGACCTTACTATACTATAACATGTGTTGAACCTTGATGACTGAGCTACTCTCATCTTCATGCTACTCATCATGCTGCATCTTCCATGGTCTTATTCATCATCAAGCTGCCCATGCTCATGATCTCATTCATCAGTATGCTCCCCATGCTCATATCATCATGCACCATTATGTTTCCCATGCTCATATCATCATGTTGCTTATTATGCTGCTCATGATCTCATACATCACACTGCATTCCTTCGAAGATAGCTACTATGACTATTTCGACAGTTCCCAGTAGTTCCTGCAGTTTCTAATAGTTCCAAAAGTTCTGGCATTTCCGGCTTTTCGAGCTTTTTTGGATATTCTGTTATTTCCATATTTTCTGGCAGTTCCAGCTTTTCTGGCTTTTCCAGTTTTTCTGTCTTTTCTGGTATTCCCAAATTTTCCAGCATTTCCGGCTTTTCCCGCAGTTCTAGCTTTTCTGGCAGTTAAAGCTTTTTCGGCAGTTCCAAAAGTTCCGTCTTTTCTGGCAGTTTCAGCTTTTCCAGTAATTCCAGCTTTTCTGGCTATTCCGGCTATTATGATAGTTCTGGTTTTTTGGATTTTCTGGCTTTTCCTGTAGTTCCGACTTTTCCTTAAGATCTCTCCTCCAACTAAAACCCAAATACAAGTAGAGAGAGGAAGAGACCCAAGTGTGTAGAAATGACTTGAAGTCCTCTTCTATTTATACTAAAACGTAGAGGTTGAATAGACATGATTGTTGGGCTTCTGAGCCTACATAAGTTGCTGGCCAACTTAACAATTTGTCCATAACATAAATAAATTTATAACTTCATAAATACTTATCGAAATCGGACGATCGTTAGATCAATCGTACACCTCTCAATGAGAGGGATCCAATACAAATATCAGCTGCCATAAACAATATGACCCACATGGAGTTTGGCCCTAGTTTCCAATTTTAACACTCTGCTTATGGTCTCTAAAATCTTTAGACCATTGTACATTTGATAGATCACTAGTGATAACATAGTTCTCTTGAGTTCATAATTTGTTTCAGGTTTAAACCACTTTAATGAATACTTTGTCTCCATGTTACCCATTACTTTGTGATTCTACATGTAGCTTTGTGGGTAAAAGGCTCTAATGTCACCTTGTGTTGTCTCATTCAGTGGTGAAGTTATCCTCCATGTCTATTGTTGGTTGCACTTTTGTCTTCCTTATTTTGAACTGGTACAAAGACAAAGTTATGGTTAAAATCTACGTTCACCAATATTTGAGAGCAGGTTAATCAACGATTTATTTTGGTATCGAAATTTCTACTGCCTGTCTAGCAAGTCAAATTTTACAAAGTAGCTCATTTTTAAGCTCTCATATCCTTGATAAGCATACCTTTAAAATGTCAGAACCAATGTGCACATCCGCAACCTCAAGAACATAAATATCTATATCTTGGTAAACAACTCATGCCAGTTGAATTCACTATTTTTTCCACCACTAAGGTTGATCGATCACTCCTCAATTTTTAGTGTGGCCTCCAAATTTTATCATTTCTAATCCTTTTTTAGTGCATACACCCTAATTTCATTTTGATACATACCATAGTCCACGGAAAATCCAAATAGAATGTTCTCTTCCATTTTACTATTCCATGTCCATGATGTTTATGCTACATACCACTTGCCACTCACGCTTACCATGCTAGAGAGTTTTGGCATCTATGTATAGTAGGCTATCATTGAAAATAGTTACTTGAATACTATCATTTTTATAGAATAAATCATGAACCAAAAAATTCCACATAAATTTCAATTATTATTCCTCTTCCAAATTAATATAACATTGAATTTTCCATAGATAATTTTCTTTAGGTCTTTCATTTGTGCCAATACTGACACGTTTCCTTCTTCAATTTTTTTTTAAGTTCTTTTATGGCTACCTCTTTCACTAATTCTAACATGTTTTTAAATTCCTCTTTTGGAATGTGCTTAAAAATGTCTCCAAGCTGAAATCACACTATTTCCTTATCTACATGTATGAGTTTTTTGCATGTATCTTGAAGGTTCTCTATATTTTTTCAATAAAGAGGCATCAACCCATTGAATTCCCAACTGATTACTCATTTTATAATTGTAGACGTGTCCTCAGTAACTCCATTATAGTTTTCAGGATCTTTTGTAACATTCTTGGTCAATTTTCCTTGTAAAATAAATAAAACAGACCAAGGTCATGGGAAACATATTCCAAGTTGAATGTTGGGAAAAAAATCCTAGTGGGTATTCATTTGGTTTATTATGGTTAAAGGAAATTGGCAGAGGAATTGTCAAAGGCATTTGAAAAGGAATGAGGCATTAATTGGTATTTTATTTATGAAAATAATGGAAAATAGGAGAAAAGGAATGTCAAAGGTCACAGGTTGCATGTGAGGAGGAAACTGAAGAAAAATGAAGCTAAATGAAGAAAATAGAGTTCTTAATCATAAAAGGGATTTTGAGGATGAGTTCATAGGTTTTTCTCAATTTTAGCTTGGAGTTGTCTACTCTATTCTCTCTCTGATACTCTTGCACGCTTAGAGTTTTCTTGGAGCACTCTTGTAGTATTGTGTTATACTTGGGATTTAGAGCAATAAGGCGAAGGAAAAGCATGAATGTGCCATGGGACAGTGGAATTAATAGCTACAGTTAGATCACTTCATAGGTACCAAATTGCATGTATGATTTCCTTGTCAGTTTTGGCATCCATGGCACATGCATGTGGTTTCTTTGTTATGATTTGTCATTGGCATGAAGGATTTCCTGGATTAACAATGGTTTTTCCTAGCCTTGCCATTTCTTAGAGAGACATGGTTTTGGAGGTTTTCCGTTTCTTTCTTTCTTGATGATTGGTGCTCATGTTCCTTATGGATGTGGGTTGAGTTATTAGCTCTTGGAGCCTTGGTTGGACAAACGCTATGGAAGCGCTATAACAGCTTGCGTTGAGATTCTAGTCCTAGAAACCTTGGTTGCACAAACACTTTAGATCCCTTGGTATGTTGAGTTACTAGTCCTAGAAGCCTCAGTTGGACAAATACTCTATAGCTCGGAAGCAACTGTGCATTGAGTTACTAGTCCTAGAAGCCTTCATTGGAACAAACATTCTAGAGCCCTAGACATCTTAGGTGGAGACCGATCTCGTGATGGTTAGTGATGTATGACTGTGATGTGGAATCATTAGTTGTGAGTTTAGGCAGTTTGGTCTCTATAAGCTATTTTTTTTGTTCTTGGTTTATTCCATGAGATCCCACATTCATGCTTGGAATATAGCATGGGGGTAATTAGATGCAAGTGAGGTTTGGTTCAGCCCAATCTATCATCATATAGTATGTGGAAGTCCCCATATTGGTTGGATTTTCATATGTTAATATAAGATCCTTATCCTTTAGTATTTCATGAGAAAATTTTCTTGTCATTATGCAGCTTAAGTGGTGGTTTCATCATTGAGATTTCTCTGGTTATTTGATGAATATAAGCATATTTTATGACAAACATGAGTTATGGTTATCATCCTATTTGGATTAGTACATGAAATGTTAATGAATGCATGGCCTAACAGATGATATTGCAACTATTATGAGCAGGCATCAATCCTTCTTGAGGAATCTCAGATAAGTATGAGACCCCTATGTTCAAATGTGTATTTATGACATGTACCTTACATGTTTATGATATGTTTGACAGAATTCCTTTCATGGTTGGTAGGGGTAAGCTCATGTACTTGTTCAAGTGTTTTCATTAGTAGCCTTATTTGTCATTATTTACCATCTTTGAAAGTTTCATGAAGTTCTGGGGAGAGGCCTGAGTCCTAGACCTTAAAAATTGGCTCAGACATTAGGGTCACTAGCACAAAATTGTGTGAAAAAGGTTGCAGTTGCATGGATTCCTTATTGTGGGAGTTAATGGAGCGTCTTAGTCACATAGAAGTATTTTCATGGGAGCGAACAGAGATCTAGTTGAACATAAAATCAATTTGTCTTAGGGGTTAGACACCTAGAGGGGTTGGTTGGCTCATGAAGGTTTTATAGTTTCTGAGGAAGATCAAATTGGTCTTGTCTTATCGGTTCCACTTCCATAAGTACACATGGGATTATGAATGATATCATAGTAACTCTTTGTCACATGTTTACCCAGGTGCATCGGTTAGCTTGGGTAAATGTGGGAGGAGGGTGTTATAGAGTAATATGTGAGTAGGTTTTGTTCTATTTGGGTGATATATGATACCATAGAGTGGTATCAAAGAGAGTTTCATTCTCTTTGGTTGATTTCTAGTTTTTGTTCTCTTTGGCTAATATCTGATACGATGGAGTGGTATCAGAGTGAGTTTCCTTCTCTTTAGGTGGTGTCTGGTTTCTATTCTATTTGGGTGCTCTCTCATACCACAAAGTGCTATTAGAGTGGCTTACATTCTCCTTGGGTGATGTCTAGTTTCCATTCTCTTTGGGTGATATCTAATACCACAGGCTGGTATTAGAGAATGGTTCAACACTTGGACTGGATAGGTAGAAAGCACTTGTCATGCAGGCATGTAGGTTGTATATGTGTTTGATGTTTATCCATAGTGATGGTCATTATTGCAGTTGTATTTACATGTAGAAGTTGATGATGTGGTTCTGATGATGTGTTGGCATGAATGCATGTCAATTGTATATGCACTTGTTATGCATGTTAGTGTCTATATGTTGTTATGCATGAATTGTGATGGTGAAGGTTTTCGTGCATGATCTTATTGTATGCAGTTATGTCATCATGATTCTAATGTGTTGGCTGAGATAGGATAGGAGAAGCAGATTATCAAGGAGAGGTTGCAACACTCGATCTTCGGGTAAGAGAATATCATAATATAGGTTTATATGTTTGGCATAAATGTATGTTGGTTAATGGTTGTTATGGGTATTAGGGCTATATGCATCTCTATGATTCTATTGTTGTTGTAGTTACATGCATGTTAGATGATAGTTAATTAATATAGTCATATGCACATGTGTTGGTTAATCATACAAGGTATTAATTTGTTTTTATATGCATTGCAATCATATGCATAATGATTATGGTCATTGAGTTGAAGATCTTGATGTTATATATATATTTATAATCTAAATGTGCCTATGTAGATGGTCATGATTATGATATTTGGGTATGTGTCAATATACTTGTGATATTGTGTCATACTAATCTAGATTGACCCTTGAAGATGTCATACTCTCCCCTGCGATACATTCAGGTATGAGTTTGATTATATTGTCTATTTGGTTTATCTAATACGGTACGTTTATAGGTTGTCTAAATTTTTGTTTAATTTCATGATATGAGTATGTTTCTATGAGATCACATCAAGGAATGATCTTGTTTAAGATGGTTGTACAAACACATATGTGGTGATGCAAATGATATTCTCTTGAGTGTAAGTAGGTGCTATTTCTAGTAGTGCGATTAATGATTGTTAGTTGATTATGACATGGTTTTTAGTCTTGGTAAATGTTGACTTCAATTAATAGACATGATGTTCGGATCCATGGAACATGTGTCTGAAATGTGTGAACAGGTGCAGGGAAACATGATTTGTATTGGCATGACAAGGTAATAGTTGATTTTATTATATAGCTATTAGTTAGGTGATGTGATAGTACCTAGTAAGACCCGATTGCAGTAAGGTAAAAAGGTAAAAGGAAGGAATTGGATGAGGATTCTTTTGGCTATGTTTGGAAATCACAATTCCAAATGAATGAGTTCTTTGTATGAATACATGAAGTCTTCTTAATATTGATGTCATCTGACATTATGTGGATATGTTCTATATTCCTAAGCATGCATTTCACATGTATAACAACTATTGTCTAGTAATAACTAGATCCATCAAGGGAATTGGAGTCTCTTGAGAGATGATATATGTATGTGTTTAGTTACAAGGCAACATGCTTGACACAACAAGGTAAGGTAACTAGTGTATTTTTATGTTTATTTATGCATTGAGGGTTATTTGTTTATGGTAGTATGATGTAGGGATTGCATGAAAAAAAAGACTACCATGTAATCATGATGAAGGTTCAGGTTGAGCTTTCCATTGAAAGAATTGGGAACCCATGGGGTTGGGTCATAGTGTTTGTTGCTACTTTGTGCTTGATTTGTAGTTTGATTTCTGTCTAGTGAATGACCATGCCACTTTTCTTGTGGTGTTGTATCACTATTGGTTTTTCATGGCTTCTTCTTATTTATTCTTGTTCTTTCCGTTTGTGTTTTGAGTCTCCCGAGAATTGGTTGGGAAGGAGGAAGTTAATGGAGCTTTGGGTGAACTGAACAAAATATGATAGGTAATGCAAGACTCGGATGAAACATGGTGCATGTATAGGGGTAGCTAAAGGTAAGAATATGAAGACTAGTTGGAATGGTTGGTCCTTTGGGATAAATGGACAGTGGGAGTACATACATGAGAAAGGTAACTAGAAAGGTAAAGTAAATGGATTTGAGGTGTCATATGTCATGGCTATGTTGGGAAGCATTTTTCTGAATGTTTTACATTATGTGAACTCATAGAGGGAGTTCTGTTCACCTTGACCTTATGATATCTAGTAATTATGTTGGGATCATGATTATGTTGATGCTTATATATGTACACATGTATGTATGTATTTTGTTGTCTGAGAGGATCATGATTATTTTATCCTAACGTTTATATGTATGTATGTATGTCATTATCTAATAGATTCATCATGGTTCATGCTTGTAGAGGAATGATTTCTTATGCAAACGAATGCCACGAAAAGGTTCCTAGTATTATGGGGAATCAAGTGGGAAAAGTAGCCCTGATAGATCTATGAAGTTAGTATCATGTGGATAGGAATTGATATTATGTGCTTGTACTATGTCTATGTTGATCCTATGGCAGGTAATGTTGATGGATACATCAAAAGAATGAAAGCGGTGTGATCTACGACATGCTGGGACAAGCATGGAAATTTGATAAGACACTAGAAGCAAGGTTGCTTAGTGGATTCAATGTGGTTTCTGGATTTGTAGTACTACTATTGTGTATATGTTTTACATATTATACATTTTGTACATTTGATGTTGTGTACATGTGGTGTTGTGTATATATGATGTTGTGTACATGTACTTTATGTAGTGATGTGTACATATGATGTTGTGCATGTATTGGATATGAAAGTTTGTGTACATACGGTGTTGTGAAAATGTTGGATATGTGGTGTTGTGTACATATGGTGTTGTGCACATGTTGGATATGTAGTGATGCGTACATATGGTTCTTTGTGCATGTTGAATATGCAGTGTTGTGTACATATGGCGTGGTGCACATGGTGTACATATGGTGCTATGTACATTTCATATTGTGTGCATGTTTCTACATGTGGTGTTGTGTACATGTTGTACATCGGGTGTTGCATACATGTGGTGCATATGTTGTTGTGTACACGTGCAGGTTGTCCTGTGTACAGGTGGTACCATGTGCATATTGTACATGTGGTGGTGTTGTTTATATGGTATTGTTTACATATCATACACGCTTTTTTGTATACATGTGGTACTATGTTATGTGTAGTCCTTGTATTGTGACATGTATTCATTATGTTGTACTCTGTATATGTATATGTATTGCGTTGTGTTGTAAACTAGGTGTGGGTGTATGAATTGTGTTGTATTATACACCAAATGTAGGTGTATGTGTTGCCTTGTACACTATGTGTGGATGTATGCACATGATGTACATTGTATGTATGTGTATATGCTTGAAGAGAAGAAAAGTACTTTGTGCTTTCTGGATGTGGCAACTAGTCTAGTGTGTGTACTGAAAGGAAAAGGATAAAGGTAGAAGCAAAGGATTGTCTGGAAGATAAGTATTAGGATTTTATATTTTTTTTATTATGTATGTGATCTATGACTATGATTTATGTTTTTTACATGTGATCTATGATTTTGGTTTATGTTGATTGCATGTGATTCATGATTTGGATTATGATGGTTGTGTTTTGAGCTAACCAGACATGATATGTTAATTCATGATGATTTTATCAAACAACTAGTTTGACTCGTTATGATAGGAAGTAAACAGAATTGAAAGTGTACTTTGTTGATGGGCCACCAATGAGGTATGATTTGAATTTATTTCAATTTATTTTGAATCTAATGGAATCTATGTGCTTAGTATAATAAAGCATGGAAAATTCCCAAGTTGGGTGGTTGAAACTGAATGTAAGCATTAGCAGCAGTAGAAAAAAGGAATTGGAGGAGTAGTAGTATGTTGGTAAATAACTTCAGGAGCATGGCCACTGTGGGACAATCATACCTAATAGTGTCCATTGATTTCCATGAGCATGCTATGACCACTATAATGGTTTTGAGGTAGGTACATGCATTGGTTTTAGGACATTTTGATGCAAGGAAACCTCGCTAAGAGAGGGGTCGCCTGAAGGACTGTGTAGCAAAGAAGGGGATGCCTACGAAACTTGGAAGGTGTGCGACTGCACATAAGGGGGTGATCAGATTCCCTAAGGGACTGTGTCACATATAAGGGAAGGCTGAGTATGGATTTTTTTTTTTGTCATTAGCATTGCTAGATGGAATTAGATGCACATTAGGTGTGTTCCATGGAATAATGAGTTGATAACTGTTCGCTGAGAGGGAAACAATGTAGGATTGTGGCACTGGACATTGCATGTGACTTGGACCTTGGAAGTGGATTCCGGACTTCCTAATTACTTTGAGGGTGGAGGCATGAGCCTCTGGATTCCCTTATTGTTGATACAAGCATCATATACTTTTATTTGTTTCTTAAATAAAATATGCACAAGTGTATATGTGTACATTATTGTAAATATTCTATCGATCTAGATTTCTAAAGATCCATAGAAAGTATGATTATTCGTTGGTTGAAGAAAATGTGCATGCAAGTTTATGTGGTTGTTATTGTAAATAATGAATGAGTTTTGTTACAAAGTTCCAGTAAACGGTATCATTCTCATGTTTTAGCAATGGTTATTGTAAATAATGTAATGAGCAGTGTTATAAAGTTGCATAAGAAGTGTGTTTTGTTTTTAGCCGTTTGTTGGTTAATAGGTGTCATTGAACATCAAGGACGGTGTTCCCCCAAGGGGGAGGGTTCTATAACAATCAAGGTTTATTTTCTGTGTAAAAATAAATAAATAAGACCAAAGGCATGGGACATGTATTCCAAGATGAACGTTGGAAACAACATCCAAGTGGGTGTTCATATGGTTTATTATGGCTAAAGGAAATTGGAAAAGGCATTTGAAAAGGAAACATGCATTAATTGGCATTTTATTTATGAATATAATGCAAAACAGTAGAAAGGGAGGGTGAAAGGACACAAGTTGCAAGTGAGGAAGAAATTGAAGGAAAATGAAGGAAAGTTAAGAAAATAGAGGCCTTAATGATAAAAAGGATTTTGAGGATTAGTTCATGGGTTTTTGTTAGTTTTAGCTTGGAGCTCTCTACTCTATTCTCTCTATCATACTCTTGCATGCTTAAAATTTTCTTAGAGCACTCTTGGAGTATTGTGCCATACTTGGGATTTAGAGAAATAAGGTGAAGGAAAAGCATGAATGCATAATAGGACAATGGGATCAATATCTACAATTGGATCAATTCACAGGTGCTGAACTGCATGTATCATTTCCTTGTTAGTTTTCGCATGCATGGCACATACATGTGGTTTCTTTGTTATGATATGTTATTGGCATGGATCATTTCATGGATTGACAATGGTTTTTCCTAGCCTTGCCATTTCTTGGATAGCCATGGTGCTGGGGGTTTTCCATTTTGTTTTATGATTGGTGCTCATGTTCCTTATGGAAGTGGATTGAGTTATTAGTTCCTAGTGCCTTGTTGTAACAATCCTAGTGAAAATTCCATGTAAAAGTTAATAAAGGCAAAATAATAACCACAGTTGATGGTACACATATTCTAAGCTAAATGTTGGGAAAAGACATAGTGATGGGGATCACTTGTGGTTGATTAATTTCTTAGGAAAATGGGAAAGGAAATGGAAAAGTCTTTGGAAAGGGAAAATGGAATTTTGAAACATTTATTTATGAAAATAATGGAAACTAGGAGAAAAGGGAGGTGAAACGTCACAGGTTGCATGTGAGGAAAATGAAGGAAAATAATGAAAAATGAAGAAAATAAAGGCCTAATTAATAAGAAGACTTCTGTCAATCAGTTCTCAATCTTTTTTCCATTCATTTTTTGGGCTCTCTCTCTTTTCTCTCTCTCTGATACTCTTGGACACTTAGAGTTTTTCTTGGAGCACTTTTGGAGGAGTGTGGAATACTTGTAGTTTTGGAGCAAGAAGGCAAAGGAAGAGCAAGAAAGCACAAGAGGAAATCAGAATCAACAACTACATCAGGTTTTTCTTGTAGCTACCGAGTTGCATGTATGCTTGTCTCACTATTTTTGGCATGTATAGCATATGCACGTGGTTTATTGTGAATAATTTGTCACTGACATGGAGGATTGTCTGCATTGGCATTGGCTTCTCCTAAACTTGCCATTTCTTGGATGGCCATGGTGTTGTGGGTTCACTTTTCTTTTTTTTATTGTTAGTTCTCGTGTTCCTATAACTTGGATTGAGTTACTAGTTCTTGGAATCTTGGTCGGAAAAACACTCTGGATCCCCATAAAAACATGGGTTGAGCTACTTGTCCTGGAGCCTTGGTTGGACAAATTCTCTGGAGTGCTTACTGGTTGAGTCACTAGTCCTCGAGCCTTCATTGGACAAATTCTCTAGAGCAGGATGATAGATGTGGGGTGAGTTACTAGTCCTTGATGCCTTGGTTGGAACAAATTCTCTAGATCCCTGGAAGGCTTGGGTAGAGACCAATCTGGTGATGGTTTTATGATGTCGGGTTGTGAGGTGGAATCACTATTTGATGGGTTGAGGTGGTTTGGCCTATGGAAGCCCTGTATGGTTTTGATTCATGTTTTTTATGAGATCCCACATTCATGCTTGGAATATGACATGGGGGTGACTAGCTGAGGAGGGATTTGGCTCAGCCATGTCTACGGTCAGGTGGTTCATGGAAGTCCCAAAACTAGTGGGCCTTTGCGTCATTAATATGAGGTTATTTCTCCTTGTTATTTTCATGATTACTATACTAGCTTATATGTGGATGATATGGTTTTGATTTACATGGTATTTATGTTTCTATTATGCTAGTTATGAACATGTATTATGATAGTGGCTATGTATGGCTCTCATCTTGTTTTTACTTGTAAATTAATGAACAATGTAACTAATGGATGAAACTGCAACTAATGTGTTGAGGCACAAATGCTTCCCAGAGATTCTTAGATGAGTATGAGACCCGTATGCTTAGATATGTTGTTTAAACCTATAGATTACATAATTGTGGTATGTTAGATTACATAATTGTGGCATGTTTGGTGAAATGCCTTCCTTGGCTAATAGGGTGCAGTCAAGTGCTTGTTAAAGTAATTCAATTTATATCCTTATTATGTTGTTATATTTTAGTTCTAAAAGTGTCACTCAATTCTGAGTTGTGATCTAGTCTATGGGCCTAAAGAAGTGGCCCAAATCCTAGAGACACAGGCATAGCATAGGGTAGAAACGTCATTGGATGCATGCATACCCATGATTTGGGAGCATATGGATCCTCCTAGACACATGCTTGTCATGGCAAGGGAGCGTTCATGGTTTTAATGGTATAAAAACTCACTGGGACCTAGGGGCTAGTTATCTGAGTGTCTGGGATGGTTCCAGGGTGTACTGTTACTGATGTGGAAGGCGTATATGGTTTGTTTCCATTGGTTCCACTTCCTTAAGATCACATAGGAGGTTAAATCATATCTTAGTAACCTATCATCAGATGTTTATCCTGGTTGGTTGGTTATTTGGGTAGATGTGGGAAGAGGGTGTTATAGAGTGGCATAAAAGAATGGCTCACCCCTATAATTGGATGGGTTGTGTGTTCCTTATGCATTCATGTCGATCACATATATGTTTCTTGTGTTGTAAGACCATCTGATGTTGTCTTTATATGGAATGGGTTATGGTTGCAGTGAGGTCTCCATGGGAAGTTGATGGTGTTGTTGTCGAGTGTCTTTTCTAGAGTATATAGTTGATTATGCATCGCTTATGCATTTTAGTGTTCACATGTGGTCAAGTGTATAGTGATGTGGTGGTTGTTGTCATGCATGAGGTCATGGTATGTGTAGTGATATGGTCATGGATGGATGACTTGACTCTAGATAGAATGATGGTTATATGGTTATATTCTTGTGTGTTATATTTGTATATGTTGTCCTAATTATGTTATACATGTTTTATGCTACTTTTTTGATCTTGTAGATTAGGTATCCTCCCCAAACTATGCTAATTTATGTTGGTTTATTGTGATTTTGTTTAGCTCACATGATATACCTTGAATGAAGAATATCAAAGATAACTTAGAAGATGGTAGACTACGTTTCCCAAGACTCTCCATATGGATCAGATGAGAAAAATGATGTTATGGATACTTCTAATTTGGTAGTCACATTGAGAAGCTTAATGGTAGAAATGAGGAGTTGTAAGGTAGACAATGAAATAATAATACATGCATAGGAAAAACAAGCGGAGGTAAATGTAGTGATCCTCCAGAGTTTGTCAGAATTACATTGATAGGGACCTCTTCGAATCAACCATCAGTGGGAGGAAAAGAATAATGGGTCATATGGAAGAAGGTCTCATGGTTGTCATAGGTCCGATAGAGATGACATAGTGAGAGAGGGCAGGTTGTTGGACACTACGTATAGGAGAGGTGATGGACACAGGTATTACTCTAGTTATGATTTTCATAGGCATTATGGGCATCATCATTATCATCCTTACATAAGGAGTGATAGGGGATATTTACTAGATGAGTTTAAGAATGAAAAGACACCTACATTTGATGGAGAGATGAGGAAGTCATAGGAGGTAGAGGAATGGTTTCTTGGTATAAGGAAGTTCTTTAGGCTTCATGACTATTCAGAGAACATGAAAGAAATAATAGATACATTCAGCCTCAAAGGTAAAGAAGATATTTGGTAGGAAGATGTGAAGAATGTCAGAGGTATTCATGAGGAGAACTTGGCTTGGAATGAGTTCGAGAGACTATTCAAGAAGAAGTATCTGTTAGAGAGATACTTTGATGATAGGGCAAAAGAGTTCTATGAGTTAAATATGGGATCGATGAAAAATGAGGAGTACGCTAGTAGATCCTTAGAAATGCTGAGGTATGTCCCTTATCCCAAGGACAAGAAGACCATGATGTAGAGATTCATTAGTGGATCACCGATTGTATTCAAATACATGATTGAGTTCAATGAGCCTAGACCATTGGAGGAGGCCATATGAAAGCTAAAGCATTGCTATGAACAATCGAAGTGCATATATGAGACTAAGAAATAGTTGAAGGAAAATGATGAGAAAAAACAAAAATGGGACAAGAAGCAAGCAAGAACTTAGGGTACACGTAATAAATAAAATGAAATGCCATCTAAGAAGTTCAATGTATGTGAAAAAGGACAGGAACTTCGATATGAGGATTAGAATATAGAGCCTGTGCAATGTTGGACTTGTGGAGGAGATCATCATAGTAGACATTGTCCACAACATCAGGGTGGTAGAACATAGATCTACAGTGCTCAGGAGGCACAAGCAATGGGAGATGTTGGGTAGGTTATTCCTAGGACCTATGTAGCGCTAGATAACAAACAAGAAAATCATCAAACATCTATCATTGAGATGGATGGTAAGATTTATGATGAAGTTGTTTCTATTTTGATTGACACTAGATCTGATTATAGTTATGTTAATCCTGACCTGGTGGATAAGTGATTTGAATAAAGAAGTGCATTCAAAGTCTGGGTTAGTGTAATTGGCTATAGGTACAAACAAGTGAGTTCATCATTGGGTAAGAGCTTGTGAGTTTTATTTGAATGGTATTTATACCTCAACACATTTCAATGTATTACCATTGGGATCATACAATATGTTGTTGGTCATGGATTGCTTGTACCTTCATAGAACCAAGGTGGATTTTATGACAAATCCATTGAGTGCTTGGATGATAATGGGGAACAAATAGTTTTATAGGGTAAGAAGAAAACATCATCAGATAGGATGGTGATAGCTATGTTGGCCAAGCGTAGTCATAGGAAAGGGTGTGTGTTATTTTCAATCCACATTTCTAGTGAAAAAGGTAATGAAGTTGAGGATGTAGATGCTTTGATCAGGTACCCAATTCAACAACAGTTTCAGGATGTATTTCCTGAGGATATTTCAAAGTTGCCACCTAAGAGGAAAGTAGACTTTTATATTGAGTTGGTACTAGGGGTAGCTCCAGAATCAACAACACCTTACAGGATGAGTACACCTGAGTTGTTAGAGTTAAAGTTGCAAATGAAATAGATGCTTGACAAAGGATAAATTAGACCAAGTGTATCACATGGGGGGCACCAATATTGTTTGTGAAGAAGAAGGATGGCACTCTCAAGATCTACATTGACTACAAATAGTTGAACAAAGTTACCATCACGAACAGGTATCTATTAACAAGGATTGGTGACTTGTTTGATTAGTTGAAGGTAGCAACAATGTTATCAAAGATTGATCTGAGATGTGGATATCATGAAGTATGCAATAAAGAAGAGGATGTCTACAAGATATGAATATGTATGGGCATTATGAGTTTGTTGTAGTCCCATTTGGTTTAACTAATGCTATAGCTACTTTTATGTGCTTGATGAATAATGTCTTGCATCCCTACTTGGAAAATTTTGTCATTGTGTTAATTAATGATATATTGGTATATTGTAAAAATGAAGAAGAGCATGTCAAGCATTTAGTAGCAGTGTTGAGATTGTTGAGTGAGAATCATTTGCATGCCAAGCTCAGCAAGTGCAGTTTCTTTCAGACTGAGGTACACTACTTAGGGCATGTTGCCTCCAAGGAGGGCATAAGAGTGGATCTAGAAAAGGTAAGAGCTGTCATAGAGTGGGCAAGTCCCAGGAATGTAGATGAGGTGACATCTTTCATGGGATTAGCAGGTTATTACAAGAATTTCATCAGGAACTTCCCACAGATTGCTTATCCTATCACATCATTGAAGACGAAAGGTAGAAAATTTGAAATAACAAAGGAGTTTGCAACTAATTTTGAGCAGCTCAAGTAGTTGTTGACACATGCACCATTGTTAAAGATTGTAGATCCGGACAAAGAGTTTGTAGTATGTACAAATTCTTGCAAAAGAGGAATTGGTGGAACCCTTATGGAGGATGGATAGGTGGTATGCTATGAGTCATGGAAACTTAATGAGAACGAATGGAACTATTTGGCACATGATCTCAAGTTGGAAATGATCATATATGAATTGAAGATGTGGAGGAACTATATTCTTGGTAGACAGTTTGTGTTGATGAGTGATCACAATGGTTTGCAGTATCTCTTCAACCAACCGGATCTGAATGGTAGGTAGGCTCGGTCATTGGCCACGATCAGTGAGTTTTAATTTGAGATCAGGTATATCATAGGTAAGGAGAACAGGGTGGCAAATGATCTTAGTAGGTGGATATAGGTAAATCAAAAAGCATCTATGATCTCTTATGGGATAGATTTACATAATAAAATCTTGCAAGTAGGTTAGCAGGATGTCAGGTATATAGATATTGTGCACAAGTTGCAACAAAGTTCAAGTAGTGTTACATGTACATGTACATGTAATGGTATAGGTACACGTACATGTAGTGGAACAAGTGCAGGTATAGGGAGTGGTACAAGTATAGGTAGATATGCAAGTGCACAAGATTTGGGCTATCATCTCATGACAGATGGATTAGTTAGATATAGCAACACGATATATGTTCCAGATATGAGTATGCTCAACAAGGTGATATTGAGGGAGTTTAATGCTAAACCATATTTAGGTCACCTAGATTATCAGAAGATGCTGATAGTAGTGAAGAAATTATATTATTGGTTGAATTTAAAGAGAGATATAGTAGAGTTTATGGCTAGGTGCTCAGATTTTCAGCAAGTGAAACTAGCATGTAATCATTAAGGTGGAGTGCTACAACCAATTCTGATTCCAAAGTGGAAATGCAAGGTCATTTCCATGTATTTTATCATAGGATTTTCGAGGATAGTGAGACAATATGATTCCATCATGCCAGTGGTGGATAGGTTGTCAAAGGTAGCACACTTCATTCGAGTGAAGTCTATATTCTCAGCTAGCAATGTAGCACAGGTATTCATTAGGGACACGGTTAGATTAGATGGAGTTCTAAAGAAGATTGTTTCAAAAAGGGATGCAAAGTTCACTTCCATGTTTTGGAAGTATTTAATTGTAGGTTTGCACACAAAGTCAGCCTTGAGTATAGCTTATCATTCGCAGACAGATGGACAGACAGGGAGGGTCAGCAGGATATTGGAGGAGATGTTGATGATGTATCTGATGCATCAAGAACAAAAGTGGGAAGAGTACCTTCCACTACTAGAGTTCACTTACAACCATGGGTACCAGGAGTCACCAAGATTTATACTATTTGAGGCATTGTATGGGTGAATTTTTAGTAGTCCCATAAGATGGAGTGATCCAATTAACAAAGTGTTGATTGGACTAGATATGTTGGCATACATGGAGAGGGAAATGAAGGTAATCAAGAAGAATTTGAAAGTAAGATAGGATAGGCATAAGATCTATGCAGATCAGAATAGGTTGTTTAGGGAGTTCCACATTTGGGAACAAGTTTACTTCCACACCAAACCAAAGAAGAGCACCTTGCTAATTAGATCGTGTGCCAAGATGGCACTCTAGTTTTTTGGACCTTTTAGGATTATTGAGAGGATTGGGCCAGTATCCTATCGACTTGCATTACCTTCGAAAGTGAATGTCAATGATGTTTTCCATCTTTCATTTCTTGAGAATTATGTTAAATATGATGATCATGTGATTATCTGATATGTATTGCAGGTGGATCTAGAAGGAGAATTACACCTAAAGCTAAATGTATATTGTAGAGAAAGATGCTCAATCTCTGGAACCAAGAAATATAAAGTGAAATGGAAGAACTTTGGGCTCAATGAAGCTACATGGGAAATGGCAGATCAATAAAGGCTATGTATCCTTCCTTATTCACTATTTGAGTGGATGTTTTGTCATATTTATTTGGTATATGTTTTTGGTAAATATTTTGGTGATGTTTGGTATATATACATATGTATATGGGTGTAAATATCGCCATGAGATATGTTATAAATCTCCAATCCGTGGTATGGGTGTCATGTCATTATGATGTTATACTTGTTATGTTTTCATGTGGGTTCACTTCTTAGCAGGACGATCATTGTAAATACTACAACAAGGTAAGTTATAAAGCCCCATGAGAAATATCTTTTTCTTACAAGAACCTTGCTAGTTCTAGGTTTTTTTAACAGCAAGGGAGTGTGTTCCCCCAAGGGGGAGGGTTCTGTAATAACACGAGTGAAAATTCGATGTAAATGTTAATAAAGGGTAAATAATAACCCGGTTGATGGGACACATATTCCAAGTTGAATGTTGGGGAAATAATTATGATGGGGATCATTTTTGATTTATTGGTGGCTAAGGAAATTAGCAAAGGTAATGGCAAATTCTTTGGAAAGGAAAAATTGCATTTTGGCATATTTATTTATGAAAATAATGGAAATTAGCAGAAAAGGGAGGTGAAAGGTCACAGGTTGCATGTGAGGAGGAAAATGAAGGAAAATAATGAAAAATGAAGAAAATAAAGGCCTCATTGATAAAAAGGCTTTTGAGGATCAGTTCACCACCTTTTTTTCATTCATTGTTGGAGTTCTCTCTCTATTTTCTCTCTCATACTTGTCGACACTTAGAAGTTTTCTTGGAGCACTCTTGGATGAGTGTGGCATACTTGAGTTTTGAAGCAAGATGGCAAAGGAAGAGTAGATAAGCGCAAGAGGACATCAGGATCAATAACTACAACAGGTTTTTCTTGCAGGTACTAAGTTGCATGTATGTTTTCCTCACTAGTTTTCGCATGCATGGCATATGCTTATGGTTTATTGGTCATAATATGTCACTAGCATGGAAGATTTTCTAGATTGATAGTGGATTTGCCTAGCCTTCTGATTTTCTGGATAGCCATGGTGTGGCAAGTTCATTTCTTTGCTTTCCTGGTTGGTTCTCATGTTTCCTTTAGCTTGGGTTCAGTTAGTAGTTCCTAGAGCCTTGTTAGACAATTGCTCTAGAGCCTTGTAACAACTTGGGGTCAGTTACTAGTCCTCGAGGCTTGGTTGGACAAATGCTCTGGATCCCTTGGTGGGTTGATTTACTATTTCTAGAGCCTTGGTTAGAAAAATTCTCTGTAGCCCTTGGTGGGATTATTTACTAGTCCTGGAACCTTTGTTGGACAAATGCTCAAAATCATGATGATAGTTGTGGATTGAGTTACTAGTCCTAGAATCCTTGGTTGGAACAGATGACCTGGAGCCCTAGAAGGCTTGGGTAGAGACTAACTTGGTGATGGTTTTGTGATGTCCGACCGTGACGTGGAATCACTATTTGATGGTTGAGGTGGTTTGGCCTCTGGAAGCCTTGGATTTTTTGTACTGATGTGTTTTATGTGATCGAACATTAATGCTTGGAATATGGCATGGGGGTGACTGACTGAAGAGAGATTTGTCTAAATCATGTCTATGGTTAGGTGGTTCGTGGAAGTCACACAAATCATTCACCTTTGCATCATTAATATGAGGTTATTTGTCCTTCTTATTTGTATGAGTATTATATGGGTTTCTATGTGGATGATATGGCTATGGTTTCATTGGTATTTCGTTTGATATTATGCTGGTTATGAACATGTATTATGATAGTGGCTATGATTTCGTTGGTATTTCGTTTGATATTATGCTGGTTATGAACATGTATTATGATAGGATGTCAAATGATTTCATAGTAACTTCTCATCACACGTTTACCCTGGTTGGCACGTTACATGGGTAGATGTGGGAGAAGGGTGTTATAGAGTGGCATTAGAGCATGATTGACCCCTCGGACTGGATGGGCTATGTGTTGGTCATGCATTCATGTGAGTTGCATATGTATTTCTGTGGAGTGCATTGTCATGAGTGTATAGTTGATTATGCATTGATTATGCATGTTAGTGTTCACATGTGGTCAATTGTACAATGATGTGGTGGTTCTTTCCATGCATGAGGTCATGTTATGTGTAGTTGTTATGGTCATGCATGGATGATTAGACTCTAGCTAGAATTATGGTTATACGGTTATATACTTATGTGTTGCATTCCTATATACTCTGTTTATTATGTTATACATCTGCTAACGCTAATTTTCTAATCTTGAAAACAAGGTATCCTCCCCGAACCATGCTAAGGTATGTTGGTTTATTGTGATTTGGTTTAGTTGACATGTTGTATCTTCTAGGAAGAATATTTAAGATGACTAACAAGATGGTAGACTATAGTTCCCGAGAATCTCGCTATGGATTAGATGAGCAGCGTGGTGTTGGGAATTATTTTGATTTGGCAGAAACATTGAGAAGATTAAAGGAAAAAATAAGGAGTTGTAAGGCAGAAAATGACAAAATAATAGAGGCACAAGAGAATCAAGGAGAGGTAAATGAAGTGATACTTTAGAGTTTGTTAGAATTGCAATGATAGGGAACCCTTCAAACCATCCATGAGAAGGAGGATAGAAGTAATGTGACATATGGTAGTAGGCTCCATGGTGGTCAAAGGTTGGATAAATATGATAGAGTGCGATATGGGAGGTTATTGGACACTCCAAATAGGAGAGGTGATTGAATCAAATACTACTATATTTCTAGTTTTGATAGACGTTATGGGGATCATCGTTATCAACCTTATAGGATGAGTGACATGGGATATTTATTGAATGATTTCAAGAAAGAAAAGCCACCTACATTTGATGGAGAGATGAAGAAGTCATAGGATGCAAAGGCATGGTTTCTTGGTATGAGGAATTTCTTTAGGATGCATCATTATTCAGAGAACATGAAAGCCAGAATAGCTACATTCAGCCTCAAAGGTAAAAAAATATTTGGTGGGAAGATGTGAAGAATGCCAGAGGTATTAGTGAGGAGAAATTGACTTGTAATGAGTTCGCAAGACTATTCAAGAAGAAGTATCTATCAGAGAGATACTTTGATGATAAGGAAAAATAATTCTATTAGTTAAATATGGGATCATCATGAGGAGTACACTAGCTGATTCTTGGAGCCATTGAGGTATGTTCCTTAAATCAAGGAGTAGAAGGCCAAAATTCAGAGATTCATTAGTGGATTACCAATTGCATTCAAAGTAAGGATTGAGTTTGAAGAGCCTAGATCATTGGAGGAGGTCATATCAAATCTAAAGCATTGCTATGAACAATCAAAGCACATATCTAAGAATAAGAAAGATTGGAAGGGAAATGATAAGAACAAAGGAAAATGAGACAAGAAAATGAGACAGGTAATAAAGAAATTGTAGCATCATCAAAGAAGTTAAATGCATCTGACAAAGGAAAAGGACTTCGATCTGAGGAGAAAAATAAGGATCTTGTGCAGTGTTGGACTTGTGGAGGATATCATCGCAGGAGAGATTGTTCATAACATCAGGGTGGTATATGGAAAATCTACAGTGCTCAGGAGGCACACGCAATGGGAGATGTTGGGAAACATATTCCTAGGTTCTATGCAGCATTGGATAATAGCCAAGCATATCATTGGTTATTTATCATTGAGATGGATAGTAGCTTTGTGACCAATTTATTTCTATTTTGAATGACCCTAGATCTAATTATACCTATGATAATGATAGCCTAGTGGATAAGTGTGATTTGAATAGAGAAATGCCTGCAGAGTATTTATTAGTGTAGTTGGCTATACGTAAAAAGAAGTGACTTCATTATTGCATAAGAGCTTGCGCATTTGATTTGAATGGTATGCCTACCTCAAGATATTTGAATGTATTACCAGTGGGATTATACAGTATGTTAATGGGTATGGATTAGTTGTACCTTCATAAAACCAAGTTGGATTCTTATGACAAAGCCATTCAATGCTTGGATGATAATGAGGAACAAAGAGTTTTGCGGGGTAAGAAGAAAGCAACATCAGTTAGGATGGTGATAGTTATTAAAGCTAAGCATAGTCATAGGAAATGGTGTGTGTCATTTGCAGTGCACATTTGTAATGAAAAAGGTAAGGAATTTGGGGATGTAGATCTTTTAAACAGGTACCCAGCGCTACAGAATTTTCAGGATGTATTTCCTAAAGATATTTCAGATTTCCACTTCACAGGAAAGTAGATACTTCTATTGAGTTGGTACCAGGGGTAGCTCTGACATCAGAAGCACCTTACGAGATGAGTACACCTAAGTTGGTAGAGTTAAAGTTGTAGCTAAAAGATATGATTGAAAAGTGATACATTAGGCCAAGTGTATCGTCATGGGGTGCACGAATATTGTTTGTGAAGAATAATGATGGAACTCTCAGGTTCTGCATTGAATATAGATAGTTGAACAAACTGTCCATCTAGAATACGTATCTGTTATTGAGGATTGATCACTTGTTTGATCAGTCGAAGGGATAAGTAGTTCTCTCGAAGATTGAACTGAGATCCTAATATCATTAGGTATACATTAAAGAAGAGGACATCTACAAGAGCATTTTCTGGACCAGGTATGGGCACTGAGAGTTTGTTGTAGTTCTATTTGGTTTAACTAATGCTCTAACTAATTTGATGTGCTTGATGAATAGTGTGTCGCATCCCTACGTGGACAAGTTTGTTACTGTGTTCATTGATGATATATCGGTATATCCTAAAAATGAAGAAGAGCATGTCGAGCATTTAGTAGCAGTGTTGAGATTGTTGAGATAACATAATTTATCTGATAAGCTCAACAAGTGTAGTTTATTTTAGACTGAGGTACCCTACTTGGGGCATGTTGTCTCCAAGGAAGGAAACATAGTGGATCCATAAAAGGTAAGAGTTATCATGTAGTGGGAAGGTCCCAGGAATGTAGATGAGGTGACATATTTGATGGTGTTAGTAGGTTATTACAAGAGGTTGATCAGGAACTTCTCGCAGATTTCTTATCATATCGCATCATTGTAGAGAAAAGATAGGAAGTTTGAATGGATAGAGGAGTGTGCAGCAAGTTTTGAGTAGCTCAAGTAGTTGTTGACACATGCACCAGTGTTAAATATTATAGATCTAGAGAAAGAGTTTTTAGTATGTACAGATGCTTGAAAGAGAGGACTTGGCGGAGTCCTTATTCAGGATGGACAGGTAGTATGCTATGAGTCACGTACACTGAATGAGCATGAGCAGAACTATCTGACGCATGATATCGAGTTGGAATCGATAATTAATGCATTGAAGATATGGAAGCACTATATTCTTGGCAGATGATTTGTATTGATGAGTGATCACAATGGTTTGTGCTATCTCTCCAACCAACTGAATATGAATGGCAAGAAAGCTAAGTTGTTGGACACCATCAATAAATTTGACTTTGAGATTCGGTATATCAAAGGTAAAGAGAACATAGTGGTAGATTCTCTTAGTAGGTGGATATAGGTAAATCACATAGTAGCTATCAGATCCTATGGGAGAGATTTACAGGATAGGATCTCGTAGGCAGGTCAACAAGATGTCAGGTACATGGTTATTGTGCAGAGGTTGGAGGAGAGTTCAGGTAGTGGTACAAGTATATGTACAGTTAGTGGTACAAGCATAGGTATAAGTAGTGGAACAAGTGTAGGTACAGGTGCATGTGCATAAGATGTGGATTACTGTTTCACTACAGATGGATTGGTTAGATTTAGGGACAGGATATATGTGTCAGATAGTAATGAGATAAAGAAGGTGATCTTGAGGGAGTTTCATGAGAAACCATATTCAAGTCACCAAGGTTATCATAAGATGCTAATAGAAGTGAACAAATTATATTATTGACTGAATTTAAAGAGAGACGTAGCGGAGTTTGTGGCTAGGTTCTTAGATTGTCAACAAGTGAAGGCATAATGTAAGAATCCAGGTGGACTACTACAATAGATTTTGATTCAGGAGTTGAAATGGGAGGTCATTTCAATGGATTTTATCATAGGTTTTGTGAGGGTAGTGAGACAACATTACTCCGTCATGGTTATGGTGGACATGTTTACAAAGGTAGTACACATTATTCTAGTGAAGTCTACATTATCAACTAGCGATGTAGCATAGGAATTCATTAGGGACATTGTCATATTGCATGGAGTTATGAAGAATATTGTGTCACACAGGGATGCAAATTTCACTACCAAGTTTTAGAAGGATTCAATTGCAGGTTTGGGGAGAAAGTTGGCCTTCAATACATCTTATCATCCGCAGACAGATGGACAGACAAAGAGGGTCAACAAGATATTGGTCAACATGTTGAGGATGTATGTGATGCATCAACAATGGAAGTGGGAAGAGTACCTTCCATTGTTAGAGTTCTCTTACAACAATGGGTCCGTTTGATGCATTTTATGGGTAGAGTTGCAATACTCCCATCAGTTGGAGTGATCCAGTTAACAGAGTGTTGATTGGACTAGATATGTTGGCAGACATGGAGAGGTAAATGCAAGTAATCAAGAAGAATTTGAAAGTATCATGAGATAGGATGAAGAGCGATGCAAATTTAGATAGGTTGTCGCAGGAGTTACAGGTTGGGGAAGAGGTGTACTTACACATCAAACCAAAGAAGATTTCCTTGCAGATTGGATCATGTGCCAATTTGGCACCCTAGTTTTGTGGATCTTTCAGGATTATTGAGAGAGTTAGGCTAGTAGTCTATCGAATTGCATTGCCGCTGAAAGTGAAAATCCATCATGTTTTCCATGTGTCATTTCTTAAGAAGTATGTTAAAGATGTTAGTCATGCGATTGACTTGCTTGTATTGCAAGTGGAGCCAAAAGGATAATTTTAGCCAGAATTATAATGTATATTTCATAGAATTATGCTGATGATCTGGAGCTGAGTAATTAAGTAGTTTAAAGTGAAATGAAAGCACTTTGGGCTCGATGAAGCTACATGGGAGAGCAAGCCATGTATCCTTCTTTATTTTCCAGTTGAGCAAATTTTTTGGTATATATTTTTGGTACATGTTGTGGTGATGTTTGCTATATGTACATATAGATGGATGTAAATATTGGCATGAGCTATGTTATAAATCTCCAATGAGTGGTGTGGGTGTCATGTCATTACGATGTTATACTTGTTATGTTCTCATGTTGGTTTGCTTCTCAGCAGAATGATCATTGTAGATATTCCAATGAGCTAAGTTATAAATCTCCATGAGAAATATGTTTTTCTTACAACATTCTTGTTGGTTGTAGGTTTTGTTGAACACCGAGCATGGCATTTCCCCAAGTAGGAGGGTTCTATAACAACCCTAGTGAAAATTCCATGAAAAGTTAATAAAGGAAAAATAATAACCATGGTTGATAGGATATGTATTACAAACTGAATGGTGGGAAAAATAATAGTTATGGGGATCACTTGTGGTTGATTAATGGCTATGGAAATTGACAAAGGAAATGGCAAAGCCTTTGGAAAGGAAAAATGGAATTTTGGCACACTTATTTATGAAAATAATGGAAATTAGGAGAAAAGGGAGGTGCAAAGTCACAGGTTTCATGTGAGGAGGAAAATAAAGGAAAATAATGGAAAATGAAGGAAATAGAGGCCTCATTAATAAAAGCCTTTTGAGGATCAGTTCATGTACTTTTTTTTATTTCATTTTTGGATCTCTCTCTCATACTCTTGGACACTTAGAGTTTTTCTTGGAGTGTTATTGTAGGCGTGTGGCATACTTAGAGTTTTAGAGAAAAAGGAAAATGAAGAATAGGAAAGCATAAGAGGAAATTGGGATGAACAACTACAATGTGTTTTTCTTGTGGGTTCAGAGTTTCAGTTATTTTTTCCTCACTAGTTTTGGCATGCATGACATATGCATGTGGTTAATTGGTCATAATATGTCACTGACATGGAGGATTTCCTGGATTGATAGTGGATTTTCCTAGCCGTGCTGTTTCCCAGATAATCATGGTGTCATGGGTTCATTTCTTTGTTTTTTTACTGGTTCTCATGTTTCCTTTAGCTTGGGTTGAGTTACTAGTTCCTAGAGACTTGGTTTGACAAATTCCATGGAGTCCTTTAACAACTTGGGTTCAGTTACTAGTCCTATAGCCTTACTTGGACATACTCTCTAGATCCATTGGTGGGTTGAGTTACTAGTCCTGGAGGCTTGTTTGGATAAACACTCTGGAGCCCAACAATAGCTATGGATTGAGTTACTAGTTCTCAAAGCCTTGGTTGGAACAAACATTGTAGTGCCTGAGAAGGCTTGGGTAGAGACTAAGCCGTTGATGGTTTTGTGATTTCTGTCCATCAGGTGGGATCACTATTTGATGGGTTGAGGTGCTTTGGTCTCTGGAAGCTCTGGATGGTTTTGATTGGTGTCTTTTATCACATTCAAAATTCATGCTTGGAATATGGTACATGGGTGACTGGTTGAAGAGAGATTTGGCTCAACCATGTCTACGATTGGGTGGTTTGTGGAAGTCCCACAACAAGTTGGCCTTTGCATCATTAAAATGCAGTTATTACTCCTTCTTATTTTAATGATTATTATACTGGTTTATATGTGGATACTATAGTTGTGATTTCCTTGGTATTTCTGTTGCTATTATGCTAGGTATGAACATGTTTTATGATAGTGGCTATGTACAACTCTCATCTTGTTTTTAATTGTAAGTTAATGAACAATGTATCTATGGCCTAATGGATGATACTATAGCTAATGTGCTAAGGGACAAATGATTCTTAGTGATTCTCAGATGAGTATCATGCCCCTATGCCAAGATATGTTGTTTAAAGCTGTAGATTACATAATTGTGACATGTTTGATGAAATGCTTGTCATGGCTACTAGGGGTAAAGTGAAGTCCTTGTTCAAGTAATTTCATTTATATCCTCATTCTATTGTTATCTTTTTGTTCTGAAAGTCCCATTACGCTTTGTGGAGTGACATGGGCTTTGGGCCTACAAAAGTGGCTCAAATCCTGGAGACACATGCATAACACTCGAAAGAAAAGTCCCTGGACACATGCATACCCATGTTGTAGGAGCATTTGGAGCCTCCTAGATGCATGTTTAACCATTTCAAGGGACCTTCTGGGGTTTAATGGTCGAAAAAACTCAATGGCACCTAGGGTTTGTTTCCTAAGTGGTTGGGATGGTTCTTGGGAGTCTGGATGCTAATGTGGAAGGTCTATATGGGTTTTTCCACCAGTTACACGTCCTTAAGATGACTTAGGAGTTCAAATCATATCATAATAACTTCTCGTCATATGTTTTCCCCAGTTGGCAGGTTACCTGGATAGGTGTGGGAGGAGGGTGTTACAATTGGCTAGACAAATGCTTTGGAAGCCCTGTAAAAACTTGGGTTGATTTACTAGTCTTGGAAGCATTGGTTTGAGAAATTCTTTGAATCCCTTGGTGGGTTGAGTTAGTAGTCTCGGAAGCCCTGGTTGAGGAAGGATCTGGAGCCCAAAAGTAGCTATGGGTTGAGTTACTATTCCTGAAATCCTTGGATGGAAAAAATGCTCTGGATCCCTTGACAACTTCAGTGGAGACTTGTTTGGTGATGGTTAGTGATGTCTGACTATGAGGTGGAATCATTGGTTGAGAGATGAGGTGGTTTGGCCTCTGGAAGCCTTGGTTTGGTGTTCTCTGTTTATTCCATGAGATCCCAGCTTCATGCTTGGAATATGGCATGGGGTAATTGGCTGAAATAGAGATTTGGTTCAACCCTGTCTACGGTCAGGTGGTACCTAGAAGTCTCTGACTTGGTTGTATTTTCATATGCTAATATAAGCTCCTTCTCCTTTTGCATTTTATTAGTAAATTTGTTTGTCATTATGTGGATTTAATGGTGGTTTCATCATCGATATTTCTCTCATTATTTTCTAGTTATAAGCATGTTTTAGGACAAACTTGAGTTATTACTCTCATCCTATTTTGATTAGTAGATGAAATGTTAATGAATGCATGGTCTAATAGATGATATTATAGATATTATGAGGAGGAATTAGTACTTCTTGACAATTCTCAGATAAGTGTGAGACCATTATGTCCAAATGTATATTTATGACCTATACATTACATGTGTATGATATGTTTCAAATAATTGTTTTCATGGATGGTAGGGGTTAGGTCACATCCTTGTTCTAGTGTTTTCATTAGTAGCCTGATGTCATCGATGTTTATCATTTTTGTAAGTTTCATGAATTTCTAGGAAGAGGCCTGAGTCCTAGCCCTAAAAAAGTGGCTCAAAATTCTAGGTCATTGGAACATAACTACCTAAAAAATGTTGTAACTTTTTGTGGCAGCGACTGGAGGGTCTCAGTCATGTGGAAGGATTTTCATGGGATTGACCAAGGGTATAGTTTAGCATAACATAAAGTTGTATTCGAGGTTGGACACCTAGAGGGTTTGTTTGGCTTCTAAAGCTTTTGTAGCTTCTGAGGGAGATCAAATTGGTCATGTCCTTTTAGTTTTTCTTCCTTAACTATACATGGGAATTTGAATCATATCATAGTAACTCTTTTTCACATGTTTACTCAGTGGATCAATTAGCTTGTGTAAATGTGGGAGGAGGGTGTTACATCTTCATTATCATATTTATTCATTTTATTCCTTCTTGAAGATGTAATTGAAAGTTTAAAAGAATTGTTTTCTCCAATTGTTGCACTATTTTGGAATTGTAGACATTAAATTATTATTTAGCAAATGAACATTTCTCTATGGATTTATTAGATGACAAATAAGTTGGAAAACTCATGTATGTAAGTCTTAAAGAATCAATAGATGAACTCTTTTCCTCCATGCACATAAATTGTTTAGTATAATCTTGAGTGTATGATTGTAGCTACACCAATCACAAAATAATTTTCGTTTTGCATTGACAGTCTTAGATTGTTTTAATTTAATTTTCTTTCTTCAAATGTGAAAAAATATTTCCTTTTTGTATTCAACTGATCATGGTCATCTTTTCATTCAAGTCTTATTAAATATACTCCAACATCTGAAATATATTGTCAAGAAACTGTTAAGGCTTCTATCCCTATGGGATGGTGCTGCTCTAATATAGATAATACTTTCTTTCATGTATAGCTCCCTTAAGGGATTGCTCACTTCCATTTACCTTTTAAGTCACATTCTTATCTTTTTCCTTATTTTCCCACACTTTAGTGGGCAACCTTCTATTTTATGTATTTACTTTTGATTTGAAGCTCGATTTTCTTTGATTGGATTTCATCCTATGTCTATAGCTCTTTAGGGTATTTGGGAAGCTGCAATATGTGGATTTATGGTTAAATTTGCTACATAAAGAGCACCTTATATGGCCAACAAATTTTGGGAAAGGTGTGTGTCTTATTGTAATCATCTTCTTCTTTGTGTGCACTTCCCATTCAATATCTTATGTCCAAATCCATTTCAAAAATAATAATAACCATAGAAATCATTTGTGTACTTGGTGGATGACTCTCTTCTCCATTTTCTTGTTTGAGGGAGACTTCTTATTTGTTGCATCTTCTACTAATTAGTTTGGATTTTCTTTCTCTTAATTTTTACTACAGCATGTCCAAGTTCATAATAAGAAAAACACTTGATATTTTTCAAGGGAGAAAATAATATCCTTTGTGATCTTCCAAATTTTCTCAACTCATTTGTAGGAGAAAATGTTCTTCTTGTAGAAAACGATTTCTTCATCTCATTCTTTGGATTTTGATATTACTACTTGTTTTTTCTTTCTTCTTTACTAATTGTGTTTCTTGTCCCTTCTCGTACATGTCTTTTTAGGGTTGTTTCATTATCCTCCATGCATGCCTTTTCTAATTTTTTGTGGAAACAACCTCCCATTGTATTTGTTTACACAATTTGTTCTTTTAATATAACTCACATATAACTAAATAAATCTCATCCTCTAATATTTCACATCTTATGTCTCTCTCCAATCGATTCCTCATCACCTCTTTAATTCTCCTTCTCTTCAAGAAGTTTCCTTAGGCTACTAATTTCCTCCTTGATTTTATGTTCTCTTTCATTGCATATCTACAATAGTTTCTTAGAGTCTCTACTCTCACTCATCAATGTTTCTATTTCAGCCAGGACTATGTCAAGCTAGCCATTTTCTTCAACTAACTTTGATTCATGAGAATCATGTGCATTTTCATTAGCAAAAGATATCTCATTTGAATGGAGACTTTATTTTTACACAGCTTTTTCTTCCTCTTTTTCTTCTCCTTTTCAACAATGCTACTACTAGTGTCTCCAACATGCATGAGTTCTAACCTTTCCCAAATTTATTTTGTAGATTTAAGCTCTATAATAGTCTCAAGATCCTTATTATGAATATTTTTATATATTATACGTGTTTCCTTAGCATTCCATTTTTTTTCTTGTGTAGAGGGGGAATTGTTATAATATATTTCACACAGTAGCTTCAATACATAGGGTCCAAAAGTGATCAATTATCCTTGTACCTTATCTCTCAATTCATGAAAGTCTATTACAATAAGTATATGTACATTTTTATAATCATTGACTAACCCATGTCTACCTTTCACCTATTAAACTAACATATAAGGAACCTACTCTCATAAGAATCGATGAGAACTTAACTAAACTAAGTGGGGAAGGGGGGGAGGGTGAATCAATCTAGTACATTCATGGACATTAAATTTTGATTATTTTAACTGATTGATTGAACTATTAAATGAGAAGAATACACTTTAATATTAATATATTTAATATATAACTGACATTGAACATGTAAATCAAAACTTAACAACTTTCGTGGAAACATAAAATCAACAAACAAGATCATCACATGTTAACAATAGATATAAATGGAAACCTGTAAAGGTAGAAAACCATGGATTTTTTTATTGTTGTGATGCAAAGGAAAGCTCCTACTCCCTTATTACTTTTGATTTGTTGTTGGCTCCAACCAACAAGAGGATGCTACATCAATTTTTCTGCAAGCTACAACATACAAAGAAGCTCCAACTCCCATAAGCTTTCTGCAGCCTACTACCCACAGGAGGCTCCTACCTCAATAGCATCCAACCATTTATTTATTGAGATACAACATGAAAGGAGACTACAATCAACTGATACATATAAGAAACAACATGCGAGCTTTCCTGGTCTATAAATTTGCATACCTCCATCTCTGTCTTTGCTTCTTCTTCTCAAATTTGCTTCACATCTGCTCTATATATGTTCCAGATAACTAATGAACAAAAATTCAATAACCTATTAGATTTTCTAACCTTACATCACTCCAAACTCATACGATTATATAGATGGACTTTCATGCCTATTAATATTTTGCACAAACGAATCTGAAATGACAAAATTTTTCTCTTTACATTCGAAAGCTGCCACTTCAATTCTAAAATTGTTTGAACTCTTGAATATTAAAATACATAAAATGAATTTCACCACATCCAAATGACATGCATTCATATTCTTCATGCCAATAGAATAAATTTCAACATGTTCAAATAACACAGATTAATATATTCCACCTTTAAAGATTACAATAGCCAAAATCCTAATTATCTTTTAATGAGCTTTATACATAAAAAATATGTAGGACAACATATCTGTAACCCTATTCTACACACATTTTCCTTTGCCATAATATTGCATCACAATATATTTTATGCCTTTCATCACAATAGTTATCATGCTTTTTCCTTTTCCTAGAACCACAACCAACTCAAGCAAATCAATCTTCATATCAGCCTTACACAAAACATACGAAAGCATTTATATCACCACATCTGCAATGTATTCACTCTCCAATCCCATATATCTATTCTCTGCAACTTGTCATCTCAACATACCACACATACCAAGCAACAAATCATACCAAGCACCACAAACACATCATTATACTTAGATATAATAAGTATACCTTACTACTCACAAAGCTTGACCACATTTATGTTAAGAAATCATACCAAGAAGCATCAAAACATCAACCCGGCATACATCATGACATCGAAGATCTCTCTTGTTTCTCCTTTTTTGCTACATTTCCATCACCCTTTGCATCACATATTTTTCTTGCATTTCCATTATCATTGCCTTGCCTTGTACCTCTTCAACACTAATATCTGCTACATAATGCACCTGACAGAACCATAATGCATCAAGATATAAAAAGCATCTGCATCATCACAACATATATACAAGCATGAACACCATCACAATATATATGCAAGTAGCCTCAACTATACTAGCTATAACAAAGAAAAATATCATTGCAACATATATTCAAGTAGTGTTAGCTTTGCAAGCTGTAAGAAACATAATAGCATAAGAATAATAACCATAACATCAAGTATACCTTTCAACTGAGCCCAAATCTCCACCAATCAAGTATAACAACAAGAATCACAATATATCATGACAACATAAGTAAGAAACCTATAACAAGAAGTTCCTTCACCTCTCATCAACATGACATATCAAGAATAACTTCAACATAGCCTCCGCAACATAACTTGATGGTCCTTCATCGTCAATGACAACAATGCCAACACACTAAAAGTATAATAAACTTTGAGATATAAATGTCTGAAAATTTCTTGAAGATTCTCTAATTTAAGACAATTTTGTGTTTGCGAACCTCAAACAGCTAACCAACTCTATGATTGTGCATACTTATGTTCATTGCTAATAATAGATCACAAATTATTTCATTATCATACTTAAGTAGTTTACCCTACAATCACTCAATCTCCACTATATACGTATCAAATTATCATTATAAATAAATTGAAAATGCATTAAGAGCATTGGTATAATTGTTTGAATGGGTCATTGTCTAGTAATGATTGAGGTATTGTGTATACAGTTAATTGTTTCCTTCCACCCATAAAAAAATGTAATAACGATCAAATTCATGAGTCCCTTAAAATTTCCAATAGCATTTCATTCAAATGGATGTGAGCTTCCTAATGGGAAATACCCATTGATAATAATAACAAACAATATTTACAAGAGTATAGGTATTAACAACGTTCGTAATTACATAATTAGAAGGGTTATGTGCAATTAGGCATATAACTATAGAGATCAAGTATATTCAAGTGACTCCAATTTTTTTTCCTTCCATCCTTTTATTGTGGACACCACTTGCAAGAGTATAGGTATTAACATAGTTTGAAATTACATAGTTGGAAGAGTTATGGATAATTTTCTATTCTTTACATCCTTTTCTTGTGGACAATACTTGCATGAGTATAGGTATTAACATCGTTTGCAATGTTATAATTGGAAGGGTTATAGGCAAAGGGTTATAGGAAACTATGCATGTAACTACAAAAACCTATTGTATTTTCTTTGCATCATAGTATGAGGGTAATGTGTGACTATGTTTCGGATATGTGTTTTAAAATAATAATAAAAAAAGTAATAAAAAGTTAAAAGTTAAAAAATAACATATTGAGTTATTTAATATCATTAGATAAAGAAGCGAATTATTTATTATTTATTGGCCAAAATGATTTATATTTTTAGTATGCTAATTAAAAAATATGTAGAAAGGGCTATATGCAAGAGAACATTTATTCCACACACATCCTCCATACACTTGTTGTTCCACAAAACTACTTCCACAATTAAATATTTTCTTAAAAATCATTATCACTTAGATTATCAGCGCTCTTGTGAACTATTGGATAAACGGTTGTTTTTGGTAGTGATGAAACTACCCATTTTAAAAATATTGAACTTTCAAAAAAACAAACATCATATAAATATTTAATATAAATATGTAAATATTGCATATAAGTATCTAATCCATACATATTCGATATTCGAGGCATATCCCACATGAAAATTATAGTCATTTTCATATTGAGTATTCAAATTTAATGTTTTGAACACACCAATGCCTCAAAAATAGATCGATAAAAATCACGACGCTAGTGATAGTGCGTCAATAGTTTCCATGACAAAATGTTAGCAAGAGTGTTTAAACGTATGCATGTTGATTGTCAAATTTATTCAAGAAAAAATATTACTCTAGACGTTGAGTGCTAGTCAAAGAATACTCTTGACGAGAGTGTAAAAATCCAATCTAGGGAGCGATCTTTCCACGTCAAACTGAGATCACTACGGTAACCAAGGAAAAAAAATGTATTTAACGATTCACCTTTGTTTTTATTGTTATGTCTGAATTAAGGATTTCCATGATTAGGAATGGTTTCCATACAAATTATGTGTGAATAGTACGTCATCATCGTGTAGGTAGTGTAGGATCATTTAGACCCCAGCTACCGCTACTGCAGTTCCTGGAATGTTACTCTAAAACAAAGGCTGAACGAAAGAGTATGGGACACAATTACGGGAAGACATTATAAGTTCGACCATCAACATCAAGCCAGGGTGAAAGTCGTTACACTTTTTGTGTCCACTTAACTAAACCTGATCGCTGATTGGGGAATATTTTGAAACCTAATGATAGAGGAGTGGTCAATTTTTTAACGGCACTTTTGTCCACTCAATTTTGAAATATTTTAAAAATAGACAATCTTTCTCATATCATTACCAAATAAAACATATTATTAAAAACTAAATGAATATAATACAGCTAAATCAAAGTAAATACACACACGTGCTTTGTTTGAAGTTGTAACTGAGTACAGATGTTGTGACAACATATCTCACAGTTAATCAAAAGTAGTCGTAGTAGTCCCAGAGTTGGTAAGAACTTTGAACATTGGCTTGGTTTGTATAGAATGATGTTGCTTAGTAAAACTAAAATGTTAAAGAAGGTCAAAGAGGGCTGGATTGCATTCCACCTGTTACACCATTATATCAGGAACTGAGCGCAGATAACCATTTATTTAATATTATCCCGTGCCCCGAAGACAAGATAGGTTAGATTCCTATATCGATCCTTCGATCTATATAACGGTATTTTTTGCAATCTCAAAGAGGCGATCTTGAATCCCATTGAATGACGTCGTTGATTAATGAATTCTGGTCCATAATTTTACGTTTCAATTTCCATGGAATGATAACACCTTAGTAAACCCCACTGTACCATCTTGTAATTGCATTACTTGTTTTTTTACGTTTTTCAAATGCTTATTTTGATGTTTATATTTAGAGTTTTTAAACTAGCAATTGCACCACATGTTGTAATGAGAACGCCTTAAGGAAAGAATGTAGAAAAGACAGAAGATGGAAGTTAGCTAAGATGATTTCAAAGTTAGCTAACAAGAATTACTCTTCCACATTTTACTTTCTTTCTCCAAATAATGGGAAGACATAAATATCTAAAAGAATATGAAAAGCTTATTCATTGGACATTACCAATACTCCCCATTCTAAGAACAATAATCAACTATAATACACAAGTGGCTAACTTGTTCTTCTTGTTGGGCTAAAAAAGGAAGGAAATCCCTTGAATTCAGAGTCAACATTGAGTGTAAGAGTCACCAAAGTATGGTGATGGATTAGGTGATGGAACCACTTAATAAAAATAAATGTTGTTGTTGGGTAAAGTTCATAGCCTATAGCTTTGGTAAAAATACCACCTATAACTCAAGTGAAATCAAAGGATTATAAATCTTTTATCTATTTCAAAACTTATGTGGTGGTGATATAAATTTGTAGTGTTCTAAATTTTTAGTGTCACATTTTTCTATTTCAAAACTTATGTGATGATGCTATAAAATCTTAGTGTTACATCAATTAAATAGGTGATATAAATTTTTAGTGTTCTAAATTTTTAGTGTCACATTTTTCTATTTCAAAACTTATGTGATAATGCTATAAAATCTTAGTGTTACATCAATTAAATAACCGATAAATTAAATAACTCATAAATAATTTAATAGCTATACTGTTTATTATTTATTCAATTT
>APFE031304775.1:15002-149773 GCA_000404065.3 Pinus taeda | reverse complement strand
GTCATTTAGTGAAGGAGTTACTAAATGTCTGCAACTTGCTCTTGCTCAAGCTGAAAGTGATTTTATGTACATGGTGGAACAAGAGATGGAAGACCGTCCTGATTTAGTGACAGTTGGATCTTGCATTTTGGTGGTGCTTCTGCATGGTCAGGATCCTTACACACTAAACTTAGGGGACAGCAGAGCTGTTTTGGAAACAAGTGACCATTCCACCAATAATAGTGATATTGAGTGTTTGAAATCTATACAACTTACAGAAAGTCACACTGTTGATGATGAGACAGAAAAAAAACAACTTCTGAGTGAACATCCTAATGATCCCTTAATAATTGTTGGCGGAAGAGTAAAAGGCAAATTGAAGTTAACTCGTGATTTTGGAGTTGGTTATCTGAAGAAGAAAAAGAAAATTGAATGATGTCCTGATGGGGATTCTAAGAGTTCGTAATTTATCTAGTCCCCCATATATTCGCACCCAGCCATCTGTGAACATTCACAAAGTCTCAGAATATGATCGATTTGTTGTAGTTGGCAGTGATGGTTTGTTTGATTTTTTCAGCAACGATGAAGTCATAAAACCTGTCGATTCATTCATCCTGGACAACCCTAGTGGTGATCTAGCCAAGTACTTATTAGAACAGCTCATGATAAGAACCGTAGAAAATGGAGGTATGAGGGCTTCACAGGGACGATTGTCTGCAATCTGCTCCCCAATGATTGACGATTGCTATCCTGCTGGTTCTGCGAAACAGTCACTAACGAATTCATTCTCCTCCTCTGCTCTGGCCTTGGTAACTTGGAATTAATTCCCATTCTGGGCAAGAACAGTGATCGATCCAAGATCGATCCCTAGCAGAGTTTGAGGCCACGGTTAACAAAAGTCATGTCTGTTTGTGTATGCTCTATTTATAGATTAGTGCTGCGCTTTGTAACTAGAGTTCAGAGGAAATTTGTGACTGGTTAATGATTTAATGAGTTCAGAGGAAGTTTGTGTCTGATTAATGATTTAATTCATTGCCATAGTCAAATGGATGGTGTGTAATGAGAATTTGGTGGAATCATTTATGTTATTGCTTCACAGTAGAATATTCATTCTGCCATGAGCAGCGAAGGGAATGTATGGGCAGCTCCGTTTTGCTTAACCCCAAGAGAAAGGCAAAACAGATGCGATGGTTGCAATTGAATCTTCCTTTGACTGTAGCAGTTCCGTTCAATTTTTTTTTTTCACATTGATTGAAGAGAATGTTTCATCCAGGCTCTCTGTGCACACTACATTTGGGCAAGAAACAGTTAATGCGCCTAATCCGGCAATGGAGACTTCAATGCCCTTGGATTGCGAAGGTGTCAAGTGACGCGCATACTGATAGAAGAGAAGGTGTGGGTCTTTTTACCCGCGGAAACTGCATTATCAGCTCTCCAGTCAAAGAAGGCGACGGTAAGCTCGACGGCAGCAAGAATACCTGGAGAGGCTGCATTTCTATCAACAACGACAACGACTTCTTATTTTGAAACTACGGTTGATGAAGAGAAACATGGGTGGGGTTTGAACGAGGAGCAACTCACTGTGGTCCAGGTGGAAACGACTTTTGAGCTTAAAATAATTAAAGTATGAAAGAGGAGGTAAATTAAATTAACAATTTGAGAAGGAAGCCAAAATAAGGGTCCATAGGTCCTAGAGGTTTAACCTGGCTATGATACCATGTGTAAGAACCCGATTTCAATTATTACAGCCGCAATATATTATACACTAACAGATCTATTTTCCTGTTAATTTAAAAGTAATAAAAGGAGCTTGCTGAACTTCTTGCAAAGCTTTAAACATTTAACATCTTATCATTTTATCATAAGCAACATAAATTAAGGTGAGAATTCCATTGATATCATCTTAACAAGAGCAGTCCATGGAAAAATACTTGTTCCGGCGGTTGATGATGATACCTTTGTCTTATAGCTCTAGTTGAACGCTCCTTCTCACCGACCCAACCAGATTTACCTCCCAGCCAACTAGGAAACAAATTCCTAGCCCATGAAACCTCCACAGGTTCCCTAGCCCTCCGTGCCCAAGTCAACAGATATAGTGTGTCCTCAAGAAGAATGTGCAAAACCAGAAACAATACTTTCCTCCTCCTCAAACCCAAGAACCTCCATAGGTTTCCAAGGTTTACCAAAATCATACAAGTCCAACAATCACAACCAACCCCACATCATAGCAAACCGTCCAAAACTCCCCCCTTTCTCCCTTCCCCCCTTCCCTTTTTATCCCTCCTTCCCTTCTCCATCTCAACCACCTCTCATTAATGTCAATAACTTCTCACCCATCCTTATAGTTGACTTCTCTTCTCCCAAGTAAGCTAGGAGTACATTTGGAAATGTGAGATGAATATAAAATTGAGAATTTAATGGGAAATGATCATGTCTTCTCTCAAGTAAATATGAAAAGTACATTTGGGAATGTGAAAGCAATATATATATATATATTGATGATAATATGGAGAGGACTATGTCTTCTCCCAAGTAAATGTGAAGGTACATTGGGGAATGTGAGATGTAATTACATGTCTTCTCCTTAATGAATGTTAGGGTACATTGGGTAATGTGAAATGAATACATATATTATGAAATAATGGAGGGAGACCATATCCTACCTAATATTCAATTTGAGAAGGTATGTGGGGAATTTGAATAATGGAAATCATGAATTTTATATTAGACCAATATTTTTCAATATTTTCAAATAATGTAAAAATTAACAAAATTTGTAGGATAAATTTAAGTGGGGCATTACAGGAATATCGAAACCTTTATTATATTTCTAGGAATTCATGATACCAAACCTGTGGATGTCTTTAGCAAGGGCTTCAGCATTATCGCTTTATGGAGTTATGGCTACTTTGATCAATTCTACGATTATAAAACTGTATACTCTCTAATTACTTTCAAGGGTACTATGCTAAATGGTGGCATTTAGATTACATAAATGATTGATAATTAAAAACATTGTGATTAAAAATACTTATCAAGAAATATTTATTGTGAAATAGTTATTGGATTCCTTAGTTAATACGCCACCTCATATCATATTGGGACTAATAGACTGCCAAAGGTGCTTTTTGTTGGGCTAAGAAACCACTCTTAGAGTGCTTTTCATAGCTGATAAACTACTTGCAATTAAAATATTGCATAGAGTGATCATGGTTTCCAAGAACATTGGTAGGTAAAAACCATTTTTTATGAAGACTTATTTTTGCTTTTATGAAATTAAATAAGGGATAACGGGCTGGAAGTAAAAGCAGAATATTTCAATAGTGTAAATATTTATGGTTGTTAATAAGACATCAGTGCTTTTACTTATTGGTATTTCGTGAAGAAAAAAGAAAATCCTCCATTTTGAAGGGGAAGGATCCCCTTTTGGTTCTTCTGGTTACAAAAGTTTTGTGGTGGGAGATAGATGTCATGAGTGAAAGATGATGTAAAAAGAAAATTGTGAGATAAAAAGAAGTTCAATTGAAGAAAAACAAAAATCTAGTGGGAGATAAAGACTAGACAAAAATATAATGATGGCGAAAGGAAGAAGAGAAAAACATCAACAATAGTGTTATTTTTGAGGGGGGGAAATGTAATATCCATAGAACCTATATATTAATGTTTGAAATTTATGATTTCAATAATATGAAAATATTATCGTATTAATATTTTTGACATGAAATTGTACTCTTAGCGTGCCACAATTGGAACCAAGAATGAGTTACAAACCCCCCACTACCTCATTTTGGAACAATTTTGCAATTATCTGATTCATCACCAAGAATGCATTAGTTCAAGGAATTCAAAGGTGGGAATTTTAAGGTTGAAGGTAGAAAATATGTCAACATAATATCTTGTAATAAAATGTTGATTACAATGGAGTCATTCTCTATTGATTTGACAACCTTATTAATCATATTTAATATTGTTATAAATAGAGTGGCGAGACTCACATCACCTTTTTCAATGTAAATGCATAATACATTAATAAGAAGGCCACAATGTGGATACGAAACCTTTTATCTCTTCCTTTTTATCTTAGTGAAGTTTGTTTTACCTCATGGATTCCAAATTCATAGACGTATTAAGGCATGCAGTTCATTTATTGGCCATGGTGGCCCTTACAAAACTACTTTTAAAGTTTGAGGAGTTGATATATCTGTCACATAAAATGATCAAAATAGTGCAATCTATGTTGGTACTCAATGCCCTACTATTTACTTCAACTTTTGTGAGGTGTTGATCCAATACATAGACAAGAATGGTTTCGACATATAACCATTGCATCATGAGTCTCATTGTAGAAACCTTGATTGAGGAATTCCAAGTATTAAATCATAATTTGAACTGTGACAAAAAAGTGGACAAAGGTCTAAAACTCTTTGGATTGGAGACCTCTCATGGTGGCAGTAATTCTGACCTGAGTCATAGCCCATTCTATAGTTACTTATGTGATATTTTACTAGATGTAATGGTACTTTCCTAAATTAATAATTGGTACGAATATTATAACTATTGCATGATGAATTTTAGTTGGTTATTAAATAGGCATGCAAACTCTTCATTCGCATGTAGCTTACTTATATAAATATATGTGGTTTTACATTTAAAATATGGATAGATAGTCATGCTTTTATAATTTTATGCATTTGTATTATGTGCTTGAATTATAAACAAAAAGGATAACAATGTTTGATATTATTTGCATATGTTATCACATCGGTAATAACAAGAATAGTTATACTTTATATTTATAAACATTGTTTTTTGGATTGATACCCATGGTTTTTGGGAGAAGAAGAGTAATTCGGAATCAATACCATGGTTTTGTGAATTTATTCTCGTGGTTTTGTAATTTTAAAATACAACAATAGTATGGTTTGTAATAGTAATTATGCTATTTCATGTGCGAAATGCAATAATAGTTATTGTTGTGCAATTAATATTGCATTTATAAATAAAAGGGTTAGTTTGGGTTATGGCTTTTAATTTTATTTATGCATGTACAAGAAAGTGTTTCCCTACAAAGATATAGAATATATAGAAGTTATTAGTAATTTTCACATAAAAATGATAACATATAGAGATTGAATATTTGAGATAGAGATGCTTCAATTCTCTCACATTATATTTGCATGAAAAATCCTTAATTTTTTTGGTTTGGAAAATTTTGCATTTCGGGAATTACAAATAATCCTAGCATTAAAATATTTAGTAAGGATAGCATTTGCAGGGAAGAATCATGACTTTCTCAAAGAATTGAGTGATAGCTTCTAAACTAATCTCTTTTGCAATGATCAAATAATGGACTATAACTAATATTATTGGAGGCGGTGAAGACACTATATATACCTATTGTACATGCAAAGAGAAAGATCGTTGGATACAATTTTACAATGGGAAACTTGGTTTAATGAAATATATTGCTTACATTTTATGGTGTGATAAACGCGATGCATGATGGGGAATATGGTTATAGTCATAAATATTCATTCTGTGAGGATAATATTATTTAAGAAATGTTGGGTAATGTGTTTCAGAAACATGACAACATGTTTAATTTATGGGCCTCTAGTTAATGATGTTTGCATGAAAGATTATGTTTCTTTTGTAAAATATCAACAATGGACAAGAGATGGACTCCCTTGATTTTATTGAGTGAGGTATGAACTCCCTCATGAATAAGTGTTTACTACTTTTTCCCTTCAAGGTCTCTACGATAATATTGGTGTTCATTTATGTTCTTTCCCAATTGGTTATCTTAATGATATTATCACCTTGCATAAATTTGGAAATTATATCATTAATCATGCTTTTAATAAGTTCTCATTAATTGAATGATGGTAATGATGAAAAGTTGTAGCATATTGCATTATAACAACAAGTCGCAATAATGATTATTCCCTTACAGAATTTGCTAGTCCATTCCTATGGTTATTTCACTTAATGATTGTGATTATATCATTAGATGGTTAGATTAGGAGTATGTGATAAGTCATTCATGGATGCTACATGTTGGTAAACTTGTTAAAAGACATTAACCTTGTGATCTTACTTTAGACTTGCACATGTTATAGTTGTTGTTGATCATTGTGGATTACTGCTTCCTTTGACATCATGTAGTAATTTCACTTCTTAACAACCTATACCAAGGCATAGAGTTCCTTTTCATAAGTAGGGTAGTTAAGAAATTCCTCATGAGATACTTCAAAATGGTACCATACAAGCCTTCCTCCTTGCATCAAGACCACTCTCACAACATACCCACTTTCTCATGTCTCCACTTCAAGGGGCTATTGGAATTTCGGTAATGGAACAAATGCTTGATTGATATTCTTCTTTAACTCAAAGGCCCTCTGTTGACCCTTCCCACACTATAAATGCTTGCCACTTACTACTATGGTATGGTGTTGTGTTTCTATGCTAAAAATGAGGCTATGAATTTCCTTAAGCGTTGTGCCTTCCTATTAATTCTCATGATCTTAGAAACATTAATAGGCACTAGTGACTTTATGATGGCCTCCATCTTAGCAGGATATAACTTCAACTTTTTTCCACCTATCACATATTTAGATACACCAAATATTTTTATGAAAGCTCACACTTGAGATTTTCCAATAGTTGGTGCTTCTTTAATGTATTTAGCACCTCCATCAAATGTGAGATGTGGTCCTCTCAAGTAGCATTATATACTAGTGTATAATCCAAATAAAAAAAAACAAATGAATCTACAAAAGGATGTATTATATAATTCATTAACCTCATGAACATAGTTGGTGCATTACATTGGCCAAATGACATAACTAACCACTTATATAAAACTTGTCTAGTTTTGAAGGAAATTTTCTAGGCATCCTCCTTTTTGACCCAAACCTAGTGATATCTTAAATTTAAGTCCAACTTAGTGAAGTATTTAGCTTGTTGTAATTGACTAAGCATATCATATATCTTGGGAAGACAGTACTCGTTATTCAACATTATTTTGTTTAACGCCATGCAATCAATGGACATCCTCCAAGTCCCATATTTCTTTAGCATAATGATGATGGGTGACCCACATTGTAAGGTACTTGGTTCAATGAATCCATGTTCCAATAGCTATTGCAATAGATTCTTCACATTATTTTCTTCTATAATGGACTACTTGTATAGTCCAATGTTTGGCGATGGGAATTCTAGCAAGAATGAGATATCGTGCTTCACTTCTATCTTAGGTGGTAGCCCTTTAGGCTCCTAGAACACACCCCAGTACACCTATAACAACTATTCTGGTTGTTGTTTCTATTCTTTAGTACACCCCTCCAGGGATGACTTGGATCTCATGGACTCTTCTACAAACCTGTTTTCTCTTAAAAACAACAAAAACATACTTATTTCTAAAACTGGTAACTAGGATACAAATAATAGATGTATTCTTATACTTTGGTCTAAGGATGACTATCCATCTAAAACCTTGTTCAACCTTCTGTTCAAACAAACTTAATTGTATTTTCTCCACACCAAGCTAAATTCGACATTAAACAAAGGAAAGTTATTAGCATAATGATCATGCTAATGATAACATCAACATAACTTGCATTAACACCTTAAGCATTTCAACATCAACTAAAACTGCATTAATTCTTTACAACATTTTAAAAGGTTTGTAGCATTATTCAATGTAAGTATATTTATCATACTATATCCAATACACTACTCAATGTTGCAGTTGTTGTGTGTGTTATATTCTTTCCATGACTAGCCCCATGCACGAAGCTGGGGGGTTAGAGGGGACAAGTTGGCCCCGCCTTTGAATTTGTTGGGCACAACAAAGGGGTCATAGGGGGTGGGCTAGGTCCACTTATTGTTGGGTTTGAGAGGGATGGTAACCCCCCTCTATGGGGTCTAGAGTAGTACCCCGTGAAAAAAATAAAAAAAAAATTGGACCCTATACTAGCTGGGTGGTCCTACCTATGGTTTTGTGCATGGGATTTGCACATGGTTTTTGGCATGAAGGTTTTCTTCCCATGGTATCTTGTAGATTCAGTCAATGGAACTATGGTTATGTTCTAATCCAGGGTTAATGGATTGGGGTTTATGAATTCTTCGGCATGTATATACATGTATTGTAATATTGAAAGGAATATACTGAAAAATCAATTTGGTATTCTCGGTTTTGGGATCCAAGGGAAAATCTCTATGTATATCTATTTTATGTTTTACGGTCTCACCATTGTTTATTTTCTGTTTTTAGAATTTGTATGCAAGTAATTTATGTACATGTTTAAAACTTACATTTGGTATCACAGTTGTTTTGGGTTCAAGGAGACACCTTTACTATTGAGGTGTTTTTCTTGGGCCTGTGGTAGACCATGTTCAATGGGAGATCTACTGGATCAACTCTTGCAGTGAAATAACATGGTGAGTAGTGGAAATATAGAGATCAATAAATTTAATGGTTAGAGTTTTGAGTTGTGGAAACTCAAAATTGACGATCTGTTGGTGGATAAAGATCAGTGGATCGCAGTAGATCCATGTACTAAACCAATGGAAATATTAGATGAAGACTAAGGGAAGTTGGATCAATGCAAAGAGTACAATATGGTTATGTATCTCAGATTCAGTATTGTTGAATGCATCAAGAGAAGCTACGATGAAGGCTTTGTGGGACAAGTTAGGGATTTTGTACCAATCTATGTCTTTGGTGAACAAACTATTCCTATGGAAAAAGTTGTATAACCTGAGGATGAAAGATGGAGACTCGGTGATAGAGAATTTGAACACCTTTAATACTGTGGTAAGTCAATTGTTATATGTTTATATTAAAATTTATATGAAGATAAGTGCATTGGTTTGATGTGTTCTTTACTAGATTCGTGGGAACTTGTTGCAATAGGTAGCAAAATAACTACCTTGAAGTTTGATGAAATAGTCTCATTCTTGTTGTCGAAGGAGATGAGATGGAAAAATATGGAGGACCAAAATGGTGATGCCTTGTCTGTACGAGGATGGTTCCAAAACAGAAATAAAAATAAGTCCTTGAGTGGGACTCTAAATCTAGAGGGAGATCTAAATCTAAAGGAAAACCTGTAAAGGTGTTCTCGAAATGTGCAAAGGAAGGGCACTTCAAAAAGTATTGTAGATCTAAAGCTCTTTAGAAAGGAAATGGATTTGATGTTGCTCCTTCTGCAAAGGAAAAAACCACCTCAGAGGAAGGTGGGGATGTGTACTTGTCTTATTCTTCAATTACATATGTAGATCACGAGGCATGGTTGATTGACTCAGGTGCATCCTTTCACTTCACTCCCCGAAGGGAGTGGTTCTGTGAGTATGATAAATATGATGGTGGTGATTTATTCTTAGGGGATGGTAGGAAGGCTAGAATCGTCGGATGTGGAAAATTCAAGATGAAGTCACAAGATGGAAGAATTAGAACACTTTCAGGTTCTCTACATATTCCTACATTGGCTAGAAATCTGATTTCTATAAGGAAGTTAGATGATGTAGGTGTAAAAACAGTGTTTGAGAAAGATACCTCCATGATGGTTGCAGAGCACTAGTATCGTTGAGGGGATTTCGCATTGGAACTCTATACAAGCTTTTGAGCAGCATTGTTATTGATGGGTGCAACAGTTCTATGGTTCCTAAAACTGGAGCAAAAAACCTTATGGTATTTGGAGAAAAGACCATGTTATGGCATCAAACGCTTGGCCATATTTTAGAGAAGGGCCTTCAAATACTTCATGATAATGGTATGGTAGAAGGTATGTCTAATTTCTCTCTAGATTTCAATTTATGTGAATATTGTGTATATGTGAAGAAAAATTGAGTGAGTTTACCCTCTGGTGCTAAAAGGGCGAAAGGGATATTAGACCTTGTGCACAGTCACGTGTTTCGACCTGTGTCAGTTCCATCACTGGATAAGTTTGTGTACTATGTATCATTTATAGATGACTTCTCAAGGAATACATGGATATATTTCCTTAGGAATAAATATGAAGTATTTGACAGGTTTAAAGAATTTAAGGCTCTGGTCGAAAACTAGATAGAGATGAAGATAAAGGTACCAAAGATAGATAATGGTGTAGAGTACTGCAAGAAGGAATTTGAAGAGTCCTATAAGAAGTTTGGTATAGCACAACAGAAGACTACTCCATACACTCCTTAGCAAAATAGAGTCATGGAAAGAATGAATAGGATGTTAATGGAAAAGGAAAAAAGAAATGCTTACTGGTGTCGGGTTAGGACAAGAGTTATGGGCAGAGGTGGTGGATACTGCATGTTACCTGGTTAACAGATCACCTTCATTAGTTCTGGTGGATAAGTCTCCACAAGAGGTATGGACTAGTAATAAACCATATCTTTCACATCTGAGGGTATTTGGTTGTGATGCATATGTATATGTTCCAAAGGGGAAAAGAACCAAGTTGGATAGTAAATCTAAAAGGTGTATCATTATTGGGTATAAAGATGGTTTAAAAGGTCATAAGCTGATCCAGATTTAAACAGGAATGCAATAAAATACAGAGATAACCATATACACAAAGATGCAGCGGAAATAATACTTCATTTCATTAATGGAAAATACTGAAATATGCTTACAACCGGAAATAGAAATAAATCAGCTAGGGCGATGGTAGCTTATCTCTGAGAAGAGATGTGTGGCTACATGCCTCTGAACTGTGTTACAATGAGGCTCGAAGGCCTATTTATTGTTGAGAAACAATGGAAAAACCCTTCACATTCCAAAACCTAACCCTGGAAGATCAAACGCCAAATTGTGGGCCCCGTTTTTGGGTAAGTTGGTACATCAATCAACTTCCCGGGGTCGCGAATTGGTCGTCTTATCTCCATTTGACGCGCAGATAGCCCGTTGGAAAGATCTCTCCGAGGACTTGACGGAAAAGATGATTTTTAGTCATGAAAAACGTCGTTTAGGGCCTCAAAACGGCTCCGGAAGTTTAGGACCGAAAAACTGCTAAAAATAGTAAATTGTGCTATAATTAAGGAAACTGAAAAAAACTGCACGAAGCACTAGAGGGGATCCAAATCGAATTAGCAGGTGGCCACCAATATCCACTTGGATCATAAGCTTTGGAACCTAGAAACAAGGAAGGTTTTGTATTGTCAAGATGTGGTGTTTAAAGAGGTGAAAGATGTTATTAAACATGAAGTCCTACCAAAGGAACCTAAGAATATTTGAGCTAAAGGAGGAAGAATCAAACTCTACAGCAGAAGAGGAATCAAAAGATGAACAACCACAAACTCTAGGTATGAGAAGATTAGTTCAAGAAAGAAGACAAAGAGAAAGGTATAATCCATATGCTTTTTGTTCAAAATTTACTTTATCTATTACTGGTGATGATGCCAGAACTATTAGGGAAACAATAAATTTAGAGGATGGAAAACTCTGTAAAGAGGCCATGTTTAATGAAATGGAATCTTTTCACAAAAACGAGGCTTTGGATCTAGTGGAGTTGTAGGATGGAAGGAAACCCATTGGCAAAAAATAGGTGCTTAAGAAGAAGATGACTGCAGAAGGCAAGGTGCAGAAATACAAATCTTGGTTTCTAGCAAAAGTTTATTCCCAAGTGTTAGGAATCTATTTTGGTGATATTTTTTCTCCTATTGCCAAGGTAGATTCTATTAGATTACTTTTAATTGTTGTTGTTGCTTTTGACTTTGAGGTAGAACAGATGGACGTGAAGACAACATTTCTTCATGGGGATGTGGAAGAATACATCTACTTGAAGAAACTTGAAGGATTTTCAGTGAAGGGTAAGAAAAAAGTGGTATGTAGGTTAAAAAAGTTTTTGTATGGGTTAAAACAGTCACCAAGGATGTGGTATCAGAAATTTGATACATTTATATGGGAAATTGACTTCACCATAAGCAAAGCAGATAATTGTGTGCACTTTAAATTAATTGGTCACTTTGTTATTTATCTAATCTTATATGTGTATGATATGTTCTTGATTGGAAATGACAAAGAATTTATCTAGGATTTGAAGACCCAATTTTCCTCCAAATTCAACATGAAGGATCTTGGTGCTGTAAACTATATTTTGACCATGGAAATTAAAAGAGATCGAGTAAAGAGAAAGATCTATTTAAACTAGAGGAAGTATGCCAAGACAATACTGTAGAGGTTTAATATGTAGGATAGTAAACCGGTGAAGATTTATATTCCTTTATTGTAAAGTTATATGTCAAATAGTGTCCCAAGACACAAGAAGAGGAAGAGGACATGTTTCATGTTCCATATGCAAGTGCAGTCAATAGCTTTATGTATGTAATGGTCTGTACTAAACCAAACATTTCACATGCAGTGGGAGTATTGAGTAGATTTATATCAAAACCAAAAAAGGAGCATTGGAAAATAGTGAAGCAGGCTTTCACGTGTTTGCGTGGCACTAGTGATTATGGTCTATGCTACCAAGGAACACCAAGCTTGGATAGAGTTTTGAACATCCATGGATTTTTTTTATCCACACTAGGCTGGAGATCTGAATCAGAGAAGATCTGCAAGTGGGTATGTGTTTAACCTATTTCGAGATGAAGTCAATTGCATGAGTAAGAGACAGTCTGCAGTAACAATTTCAACTACAGAGAGAGAATACATGTAGCCACTCATGCAAGCAATGAAGCAGTTTAGTTGCAATGATTGTGTTCAAGTATGGGGTTAGTACAATGAGCTATAAGGATATACTATGATAGGAAATGTACAATTTTCTTGGCAAAGAACCCTGTTTATCATTTGAAGACAAAGCACATTGATGTTCAGTATCAGTTTGTGAGGTATATGGTTGAGGACAAAACGGTGTTTCTGGTAAAGGTAGACATTTTGAAGGATATTTTAGATGCATTGACAAAGTTTGTGAACACTGAGAAGTTTTCTTGGTGTAGAGAAATAACAGGCGTTGCAAGGTTGGACTAATGACTAAGTTCTCTAGTGACCCCCTATGTGGAAAGAAAACAACAAGTGGGAGAATATTGGGCGTGTTATATTAATTCCATGACTAGCCCTGTGTGTGGAGCTCCGGGGTTAGAGGGGGGGTGCACAGGCCCCCCTTCGTTGTGTTGGGCATAGTGGGAGTGGCATCCCCCCTTGCTAGTGGGTTTCAGGGGAATAGTAGCCTCCCTCTATGGGGTTCGGGGCAACACCGTGGGAAAATTGTTTTGGACCCTATAATAAGTGGGAGGACCTACCTATGGTTTTGTGCATGGGTTTTGCAGATGGTTTTGGGCATGATGATTTTCTGCCCATGGTATCTTGTAGATCCAGTCAAGGGAACTAGGTTATGTTGTAATCGAGGTTTAGTGGATTGGGGTTTATGAATGCTTTGGCATGTATATATATATATATATATGTATTTTAACATTGAAAGGAATATAATGAAAAATCAATTTGGTAGTCTCGGTTTTGAGATCTAGGCGAAAATCTCTATGTATATATATTTTTGTTTTATGCTCTTGCCATTCTTTATTTTCTGTTTTTATAATTTGTATGCAGGTAATTTTTATACACGGTTAAAACCTACAGTAATGTGAATTTATCTAATTTTACAATATACCTAATAAGCAATGTCTTATCAATCTAAATTTATATGTATTTGAAATAGATTAGGTATTAAGAGAAATATAGAAAAAAAACATGTAAAAAAAAAATATCTTAATATTTAAAAACAATTATTAAGAAGAATTAATAAAAACAAAACAAAATTATTTTAATATTCAAAAATATTTCAAAAACCAGTTTGTGTTTATGTGTGCTTTATATATCTAGATATAATTTATATCTTGACTGAGCCTCATGGTTAAAATATGTGCTTCTTCATAAGAGGTCACATGTTTAAATCTAAAAAGGTAGAGTATTTATGCCTCTCTAAACTTTAGAAATCAAATTGCTTGGAAAAATCGGGTCCCTTGTCCTATAAATAAAAACATTATTATTATTATCATTATACAATTTATTTTTAATATTATAAATTAGTTTTGAAAAAACACTAAATATAATTATTTTAAATTCTTTCTCACTTGTTTTTTAATAATTGCTATGAGGAAGTTATCCCTTAATTAAGGAGATAATGATGAGTTTTATTTGATTTGTAATTAGTTAGCTTAGTTAACTGAGTTAAGTCCAGTTATATTAGTTCCAAACAGTTTGTGGAATTGATTGTGAGTTCAGTCAATTAATGCATGCATGCATGAAACTAGTGTACTCCAGATAACTGAATATTCTCTCATAAATAACTCATGCATGCTCATGCATGTCATTTCAGACAAAGGTCTAGTTGAGATTAAAGGCAGGGATAGTGTACTATCAGTTGCTAGAATTTTCCTATAAGAAAATCTCTTGCATGGAGAAGGAATTCAGTCCTTGAGATTTGCGTAGTTTTACAGTGTGTTGGAGCAGTGTGTGAGATCAATGTCACACAGGGTTACAGTAGGAACACCCAGGGAAAACAACACAAGGAAATAGGAGGCTTGGAGGATAGAGGGAAAGGAATATGAGTTTTCTAGTCTATCTATGAGCAGAGAGAGAGATTGTACTGAGAGCTCGATAGCTATGAGACCTAAAGCTTTGTGTAATCCTGAGATATTTCCACTTGAATGATAATACAGATAGCGAGGTTTTTAGCTAAGGCTTTACCCAGAGTATTCTTCTGTGTTTCATGTGTGATTGGTTCTTCTTCTCTGTTATATGTGTTCTGTTTGATCTTGCAAAAGTATATTAAGTATTTTTCCTTAGTACATTGCATAATCAGTTTAATCTATAGTGAGCATTTCTACATGATATCAGAGCAAAGGTGATCAGAGCTATGAATAGCATACTGAGAAGGGATAAGTCGAAGTTTGAAGTTCTTGATTGTAGGTACAAAATCGAACTCTTATCACACCTCTAAGTTCTCTAATGGCATTCAATGGCTTGAGACTCGAGTATGCACTGGATGGTAGCTAAAATTACATAGCATGGAAGAATCACATGGAAGCACTATTAGAAGACAATGGTTTGAAGGATTTCATTGATCAAGAAATCCCCTAACTAGCAATAGATAACGCTCAAGAATTGGCGGAACGGAAGAAGTGTGTGGTGAAGGTGAGGAGGATTCTTCTGGAGGGATTTCGAGACCATATTGTCTTTAGTATCCATGGGAAGGAGACTCCATTTTCAATGTGGAAGACATTGAAGGACCTATATCAGAATAGCAGCGAGTAGAGGAAACTAATGTTCAAGGACAAGCTTCGAAAAATCAAGTGTGAGAAGGGCGACACCATTTCTACATATCTAAACAAGCTCACCACCTGCAGAGATGAGCTTGGAAGTGTAGGAATAACGATAGCCGATGATGATATGGTGAGTCTTTCTCTCCTCCGACTTCCTAGGAGCTAGCATAGCCACGAGGACTCAATGAATGGAACAGAGAAACTCTTAGATTGGGAATAACTGTGGTCAGATCCAATGGAGGAGGAGATTAGGAAGAGCACCAAAGATGGTTCTTCATCCAAGCATGATGATGAAGAAAATCTAGACTTAGCAAGTAAGGAAAGGAAAGGGAAAGGGAAGGCTTCCCATTCCAAATCGCGTTCTTCTCATGGTGGGAAGAATATGGACAAATCTAAAGTGAGATGCTTTAATTTTCATGAGGTGGGAAATTATGCTACTAATTTTCCATTGAAGAAATGCAAGAAGAGATCCTCCAAAGGATCAGAAGGTGAGGCACTGGCGTCTTAGTTCAAATTGGATTTTACCCTCATAGCATGCATGGTTTCATCGATGGTGGATTGTGTTTGGTACCTGGATAGGGGATCCTCATTCCACATGATCGACGATAAGATTTTATTAAGTACCTTGGAAGGGAAAGACCCCAACATGTGCATAGATATGGGTGATGATGGAAAGTACCATGTTTGAGGTGAAGGTATGGTTGTGTTTCAGAGGGAGCATGGAGCTCCTCTCACTGTTACTAATGTAAAGTATGTGCCTAAACTGAAGAAGGACTTGGTATCGGTCACGATGTTGGAAGAAAAAGGCTATGATGTAGTCTTCAGTAAAGGAAAGGTGTTCCTGAGACACGTAGCCACAAGTCAGACCAAAAGGATTGGGATTCGAGTGAAGAATCTCTACAAGCTGGATGTAGATGATTGTGTTGCACTGAGTTCGAAAGTAGAATTGGTGCAAAGCCTAGATATTGGGGAGTTATGGCATACGAGGTTGGGCCACTTGCATCATGGGGCCTTGAAGATAATGCAGTAGATTTCTATTGGACTTCCCAAGGGTAAACTTGAGCAAGTGGACACATGCAAAGGTTGTACCTTGGGTAATTATGAAAAATCTTCCATTCATGATTGAGACAATCGAGCTGAAGCAATCTTGGAGAGAGCTCATATAGATGTGTGTGGACCATTCTTGACAGCCACCATCATGATACAAAGGTATTATGTGATTTTCATTGATGATTTTTCTCGTAAATGCTGCATCTATTTCATGTAGAAGAAGGATCAAACCTTCTGAAAGTTTTGTGAGTTCAAAGTTTTGGTTGAGAAAGAATTAGGGAAGAAGATCAAGGCCTTGAGAAGCAACAATGGTGGAGAGTATGTCTCTCAAGAGTTTAAGGACTTTTGTGTAGTAGAAGGAATTAAACGGGAGTTAACGACACCCCATAACCCATAGCAGAATGGGGTGGCAGAAAGGAACAATAGAACAATTGTGGGGGCAGCTCGGGCGAGTTGCATGACCAGGGCCTACCACTTCATTTGTGGGCTGAGGCATGCAACACAGTAGTCTATTTGTAGAATAGAAGCCCACATTGCATACTTGGGATGATGAAAATAGAGGAAGATTTCTCTGGGGAGAGACCAGATGTGAGTCATTTTAGGATCTTTGGCTTATCAGTATTTTGCCATGTGACCAAGGATGCCGAGAAGAGACTTGAGAGAATAACTAAGTTAGGAATACTTGTGGGGTACACTGATACACCTCACAACTATCGGGTGTACATGCCTACCATTCAGAGGAAAGTGGTATGCAGTGATCTAAATTTTGATGAGTGGAAGGCCATGCGAGTTTCCCTTGAGAGGGAGCTCTAACTACAAGTTGTGGAGCAACTTTTGTCTCCTAAGGAGGAGGAGCCTCACACTGATGTAGAATAGCTGCATGCATAGGTTCCAGGAGTGGAGACATCCACTCAAGTAGATTGTTCCAGAGATGGGAGGAAGTGCACAAGAGAAGATGACATATTGTTGTCGGATACGAGAGAGAATGTGGGAGAATCATCTTCTCAGCGCATGCAGAGGAGGTCACTTGATAGGTACATTGAATACATGGCCCTTATTGGGGAATGTGTTGAGATCGAGCCCTAATCCTTTGAGGAATCAGTGCAGTAACCGAATTGGGTTGATGCTCTGGTGCAGGAGTATGACTCCATAGTTTAGAACAGTGTTTGGGATGTGGTTTGAAGACTAGAGAAAAAGTTAGTTGTGAGTTCCCATTAACTTTACAAGGTAAAGCAAGCTGTTGATGGTAGCGTGGAGAAACAAAAGGCAAGATTTGTTGCCTGTAGTTTCTCACAGGTCGAGGGGATCGACTATAATGAGACTTTTGCTCCTGTAGCAAGGTACTCATCTATCAAATCGATGTTGGCACTATCAGCACAGATGGGTTGGAAGATCCATCAGATCGATGTGAAGACTGCCTTCTTCAATGGAAAGTTTGAGGAAGAGTTGGACATAGAGCACTTGAAAGGTTTTGAAACCTTTAATCATGAGCCGCATGTGTGCCGACTCAAGAGAGATTTGTACAAGCTGAAGCAAGCACCTCATTCTTGGTACACTAGGATCGACAACTACTTCACCGGGTTGGGCTTCACAAAGAGTGAAGTGGATGCGAACTTGTACCACATCATGGTGGAGGGTAAACAATTGATCATTGTTCTTTATGTTGATGATCTAATATTGACAAGTGATGATCAGTTGATCATGTCTTGCAAGGAGGACCTTGCAAAAAAGTTCGAGATGAAAGACATGGGTCTCATGCACTACTTTCTAGGCATGGAAGTGTGGCAGAAGGATGGGGAGTTGTTTGTGTCTCAAGGAAAGTATGCCAATGAGAACTCAGGAGATTCCACATGGAGAAGTGCAAGCCCATGCAGACTCCTCTAGTAGGTAATTATAGGAAGGAGGATGCTACTTCAGGAGAAGTAGTAGAGGCTACTGTGTATCAGCAGCTTGTGGGTTCATTGATGTACTTAGTGAACACATGACGAGATTTGTGCTATGTGATGAACCAGTTGAGCCAAGCTATGGTTTAGCCAACCGAGATTTTTTGGAAGGCAGCGAAGCATGTTTTGAGATACCTTAGAGGTACGTCTTAGTATGGATTATGATGCAGATAGTTAGAGGGAGTGAAGCTACAGGGCTTCACAGATGCAGATTGGGCAGGGATTCCATAAGATCAGAAGAGCACATCAGGAGGAATTTTCAACCTTGGTTCAGCTGTAGTTTCTTGGTAGAGAAGGAAACAGAGGTCAGTTGCACTCAACTCAATAGAGGCTTAGTACATGGCTACAAGTCAGGAAACATGTGAGGCCATTTGGATTTGGAAAATTCTAGTGGGTTTATTTGATCAGAGGATAGATCCAACTATGACCTATTGTGATAATCAGAGTTCTATCAAACTCTCTTAGAATCTAGTATTCATGACAGGTCCAAGCACATCGACATTCGGTATCATCATCTCAGAGACTGTGTGGCAAGGAGGATCATGTTGTTGCAGTATATTTCAATCGAGGAGCAAGATGCTGACATTTTGACTAAGGCATCGTGAAAGTGTAAATTCGAGTTCCATAGAGACAAGATCATGGTGGCAGATAATCCCTTTCTTGTTGAGAGGGAGTGTTGAAAATAGAAACAAGAAATGCTAAAAATAACATTGTGAAAGATAGAATTTTAGGAAATTCCAATTTTAATTTGTCCTTGAATTAAAATTCAAATTTAGTCTCCAGTTCTTTGAAAAATAATTAATTAATTCATCTTGGATTGATTAGTTGGAGAAATTCGAACATGAAGTCTTTGTGAAGTCATGCAATAGTTATCCCTTTGAATTAGGAATTTATCCCTTAATTAAGGAGATAAGGATGAGCTATTTAAGTTGTAATTAGTTAGCTCAGTTAACTAAGTTAAGTCCAGTTAGATTAGTTCCAAATAGTTTATGGAACTCATTGTGAGTTCGGTCAGTTAATGCATGCATGCATGAAACTAGTGTACTCCAGATAACTGAATATTCTCTCATAAATAACTCATGCATGTCAGTTCAGACAAAGGCCTAGTTGAGACTAAAGGTAGGGGCAGTGTACTATCAGTTGCTAGAATTTTCCTATAAGAAAATCTCTTACATGGAGAAGGAATTTATTCCTTGAGATTTGTACAGTTTTACAGTGTGTTGTAGTAGTGTGTGAGATCAGTGCCACACAAGGTTACAACAGGAAAACCCATAGAAACCAATTCAAGGAAATAGGAGGCTTGGAGGATAGAAGGAAAGGCACATGAGTTGTCTAGTCTATCTATGAGCAGAGAGAGGGATTGTACTGAGATATGGATAACTGTGAGAGCTAAAGCTTTGCGTAATCTTGAGATATTTCCACTTGTATGATAATATACATAGCGGGATTTTTAGCTGAGGCTTTCCCCAAAGTATTCTTCTATGTTTCATGTGTGATTGATTCTTCTTCTCTGTTATATGCGTTATGTTTGATCTTGCTCAAATCGATTAATCTTTTGATAGTTTGATTGTAGAAGTAGATTGAGTATTTTTCTTTAGTACATTGCATAATTAGTTTAATCTATAGTGAGAATTCCTATAGGTGATTGGTCGGGTTTTTGTTAAAACCCACCAATGTAAATGCTTCCAATTTGTAGAGGTGGGCTATAAACCATAGGTTCATGTAAGGTTATTATGAAAACTAGGGAAATTGCCTTTCGAAGGTTTTTCCTGCGTCAACAGAAAACACATAAAACAAGAGAGACACAGATATACATGGTTCACCCAATTTGGGCTATGTCCATGTAAACAACCAATCCTTCCTTTAATATTATCCAACAAACTGAAGAGATACAACCTACAGCAGATCCACTGTAATTCCCTCTTCTCTCTCACACAATATCCTCTCTCTTTCTCACTTAGAATACAAATGTACATAGATGCAATACAATTCCCTCATATATAGTGATGGGTTTCTTTCTAGGGGAAGAAACCCTAAATTAAACATAATTTCTAGTGTCAGATCTCTACCTAATGAATGACCTAGATTGACTATGAAATTACAAAATTTTACAAGGAAGTTTTACATCTATTTTTAGCTTCGGGGGTGCTTCCCCCGATCCCCCACCATGGGGGACTCCCAAAGATCCCCCTTGTAGCACAAATATTACGAGCGGCATTTCCACCACATTACGAACTAGGGTCCAATGCGGAAATACCTCTAAATAAAGAAGATAACCAAGCTCCACACCCAACATCTCCTCCAATAGTTTGAGCACCCAGTCAACATGTTGAAGATGATCCTTCCAAGACTTACTGTAGATTAGTACATCATCAAACAATACTAACAAAAATTTTCTAAGGAAGGGTTTGAAAATGAAATTCATCAAATCCTGAAATGTAGAAGGTGCATTGGTAAGGCCAAAAAGCATCACCAAAAATTCATAATGACCCTCATGACTCATGAGTTCTAAATGCTATTTTTAGAATGTCTTTAGTCTTCATTCTAATTTGATGATATCCTAAACAAAGGTCCAACTTGGTGAAGTAAATTTCTCCATGTAATTCTTCAATGAAAAGAATAGGGAATTTATCTTTAATAGTGAGATTTTTGAGCTCCCTATAATCCGAACACATGCGCCATGATCAATCCTTCTTGTGCACCAATACTACTGGAGCAGAGAAGGAACTTTGACTAGGTTGAATTATACCGACCTCTAACATTTCTGCAACCATATGTTCATTTTCACTCTTTTGGGCATATTAATATCTATAAGACCTGATGGTTGGAGGAACACTTCTTGGAATCAAATGAATATAATGATCATGACCACAAATAGTTGGGAGGACTTTGGGAATCTCAAATATCTTGAATGATTTTCCAAAACATTTTGGAGATATGGAGAGATAGATGATTTCAACTTGGGAACCTATAGTAAACATAATTGTGCAATTATGCCCCATTGTTATTTCTTTAGAAGATTTGTCATGTTGTTACAGCTTATTATCTTTCCCATTTCCCTACAATACCCCTTAATTCAACTTCCTTTCCTTCCTGAAAAAAATTTAAGAAAAGTTCTTGAAAATTAAAATCTATCGTACCCAAATATTGTAGACATTGGACTCTTAAGACAACATTAGCACCACACATTGGAATGGAAAGAATTGAACTATTAAATAAATATTCTCCCATGGATATCTTTATATTATGGCACTTTCTAGAGAAATTCATGGTTCCTCCATTTGCAACCATCACTTGACACTCTGGTTCTGAATATAGGAAGCAATTTAATTCCTTCGCTACCTTACAAAATTATGGGTACTACTTGAATCACTCAACACTATTACCTTTTTCTTCATGATATGTCCTTCTATCATGAGGGTTTGAGGAGTGGTAATTCCTAACAATGCATTACAAGATATGGTTTGATTCATTTCCTCTTTCTCTAGGTTTGTTTCCTAGTGTATATTATCCTCTGATTTTGACGTTTCTTATTACTTTTCTTCCTCCTCTTCACAATCTACATAAAATAATTTGTTCTCAGCACACTTATGACTTTTAGTGTATTTTCTGTCACAACTGTAAAAAATCCCTTTTTCTCTTTTTTCTTCCAATTGTTGTGGTGTCAACCTTGTAGGTTTTGGAAGGCTAGAGGCAACAATAATTACATCTTTGTAGTTGTGAGTGGTACACTTCCTTGTTTCCATAATTTGGCTTTCAAATTTTCTTGCCAACCTGAATGCCATGTCCAATAAATCAGGTTCCCTAAGGCGAACCTCATGTTGGATGTTATCCTTTAAAGTCCCTACGAACACATCAACCCTATGCTCATCTAGAATATCTTTTACCCTTATATTCAATTTTTGGAATTCCTCAATGTGGTCCACCATTGAACCCTTTTTGTTTGAGATTTATCAATTGGCTAAAGAAGGTGTTTCTTTTTGTATCCTCATAATGTGCTATCATTTCTTCCATAAAAATTGACAAAGTGACAATTTGTTTACAAGAGAAAAAGCCACTAATGCCATACAAAATAATTGGGTTCTAAATATAAACTTGCAATACATACCTTTTGTGTATTTTTCACATTATGGAGATCGAAATATTGCTCGATTTTTGGAATCCATGTTACGGGATCCTTGCCATCAAACTTACTCATATTGATCTTTGGAACATGATGAGTCTTCAATTCAATGTTAGACTCTATGAAATCATGATTAACATCACTTTTGTTCTCATCATGAGTTTCCTTTACTATCTTTTCACCATCAGGAAGCATTTTGTGTAACAACTTTTGAAACCTCCTTTCAAACCTTCCATGTCTCTCTTCAAATCTTCAATGTTTTCTTTCAGTTTTTCTTCTAAACCATCCATCTTAGCTTCCATATTAGCTTCACTGGCACTTGGTCTCGTAATTTTGATATATCATGTTGTATTTATTCCTCTTCTTCACGAGTCATGGTAGAGATTTTAGGTTGCTTACTAGGTGTTTCCATTTTCTTTCTTTGGGGCATCAATTATTGATAATTATGCTTCATTATGCCCTTTGAAAAACTTCAAACTATTTTTTCAAACCAAACTTATGCAAATTGTTTAAAAAAACTACACACATTTGTTTGCTTTGTATGAGATTGATATTGAATCTGTTGTATCTCTATAATTTTGGATCTCCATGTCTAAAATTGCATCTTGTAGTAGCCCTATGAGTCCTCTTTCTAACCCTACCAGTCTGATCAATATTGGATTCTTCAATAAAGCATTATTCCAAATCTTCACTGATAACCTAATTATAGACTAGTTCAATAGAGAGTACTTTTACGACTTGCCACGTGTCACTGTTTCAACCTTCTGACCTAAAAATGACATACAGAAAACTAGATTCCATCCTCTTTCTGTAACTTCTTATGAAATTTCAATCAGATTCTCAGAGAGCAAGTTATGACGATTTTCGCAAGGTCACCTATTTTTTATGTAATTCGGGAGCTTGCAAAAACTCTAACTTACTTGGATAATAAATCCATAAATATAACGATACAAGATCTAAAATTTGGATCCGAGGTTCATCACGATTTCGGTTCAAATGAGTTTTAATTTCAACTTCTGCAACTTCGTAGAAATTTTTTTATAGTGACAATGTCACGATGACCTATTTGGAGCAGCGAAACCCTAGAATCCAAAGCTCTAATACCAAATGTTATGCAACCAACTCACAAAATAGAAGAAAAGATAGATCAACGACTTCAAAATCAACCTCTTCAAGGGGGAAACCTCCTTTACATTACACAAATGAACAATTTTTGAATGATACAAATGGCAAGACCTCCTTTCTATGTATAGGAGTCTAAGGGGTCACAATATAATTAGAGCCGACATAACAATAATATTCTAAAGGCACAACAATAACAATAGTGGGCTTCGAAGGGGCACAATAATAAAAATACGGGGACTACATGGTGAAAAAAATAAAATAAGGGGGTTTCACTAATAACAATAAGGGCCTACGCTAGTAGTGTAGGGACTTAACAAAATTTCACAAAAGAGAGAAAAACTAGACATACATTAATTGATTCAGCTATTGTGATAGGTGGTAGCTAGGTCAATCTTCTATTTAGGCCATCCTTTGTCACTAGGAAACCAACTACCCCTTGTCACTTCTTTCATTAAGTGGTCAAGTGGCCAACCTAAAATCTGTTGATGTCGATTTTGTCACTCGAGGTTGGTTGGTGGTGCACTATATTGGTTCTACTTGATTTCCAACAGCTATCATCGATGGTCAATTGCCAAGGTGTTGCAACATAGGTTTTAATAATAATAATAATATCATTTTTTAAGGTCACAGCCAAGCCAGACACCAAATTGGTGTATCCTCCGCGCAGCGATTTAACTGCTAAGTCTACGAAGGCACACATACTCTACCCCCCTCTAGTTTTGAACCTGTGACCTCTTAGGAGGAAACACATGCTCTTAACCATTAGGCCCACTCAAGCTATATATAGGGATTTCCATAGTGTGTTACAATAATGAAGTTGCAATTTTGTGTTCTGTCATATTGCAACAATGGAGTTGCATCATTGTGCTCTATCATATTGTAAGGAACGTGTTGAAACATTGTACTCAATTCATGTTGTAGTGGCTAGAGTTGCAAATCATGCTCTTTAGTAATGTTTCAATAACGGGAGTTGCAACACTTTCATGTTGATCATATTAGAACAAGGATGTACCTAGGGTATTCCAGTGATATAACGGTGTTGCAACAACACAAAAAGGTGTTGCAGCAACTATTCTTTGCTATTGCTTCAAGTGTCTCTTCCTAAACTTTCTTGAAGTGATTCTCATGGATTCTCATAGGTTAGCATGAAAAGGAAAATTCCTTCCTAAATACATAAGAATGAACCTTAAAGTTGAATAATATGAAGATTATTGTACTTTGATAAAAAAATGCAGCTCCATGGGTAAAAAAATTAATGAGGTGGTATGAAAATGGAAAAAGGTACTAAAAAAGGTGTTGGATGTGTGTTAAAAAGATGTTAATTTTGGAAACCATCATTGATAAACTATTTTCCATGAAATTGAAATAATTAGAGAATTAAATAAAATATGTTTAATTTTTGAAAATAGGATGCAACAATCATTATGGAAGATGATTCAATAAAAAAAAGAAAATAATTCAAAGTAGAGAAAGAAATATACAAGCTCAAATCAAACAAATGAAGATCATTAGAGTCTCTATATAGGGAGAATTATAAAGAAACGAAAGGAAGATACTACTTATACACTAGTTAGTTTCCTAAATTTAGTTGAAGTATCTTCAATTCAACTCATAAAATAGGAAAGCAATGCAGGTTGCTTCATGCATGTTTTTTGTGCATGGTGCTACCAAAGTGAGATAATAGTTGCACAATCAACCATAATCAAGGAGATCAAAGCACACAAATAAAAAATGCAAGTTTCCTTCAAGGAAATAAAGATTTCTAAGCAAAATCGTTTATCCATATTTAGAAACAAAGGTTGAAGTAGATCTGATTTTACAAGTAATATTAGGAAATAAAACGAATATTGAGACCATAATGCAACTAAAACATCAAACATTTAATAAATAATGAGTAAAAAATAATTAGTGAGCAAGGAAAAATCATGGAAAATAAAGAGTGGAAAAAACATTGTATGTGGCTTAAAGTTCAAGTTTTAGAATGCAACAAGAATTCATGTAGCCCCTTGGAAAAGTATTGACAATTGAACAAGTTTTCGCACATAGTAACACATCTAAATATGGTTTGGAACATAACATATTTTATATTGAACTTAACTTATGATTTCTCAAATCCTTCCAGCTAAATTACATGCCTTTATACTCTAAGAAGCTATGGAATGAATATTGTTTTCTTTTATCCTTCTTATTGGAGTCACAATTTCGGGTGTTACTAGTAGATGCATCACCATAGTTAATGGATCCTCGAAATGCAGTTAAGAACATGTTATGAAACACATGGGGATTGTTGGATTCTCCAATGCCCAACAATCTCCCCATAGAGTGGCATGGGTGTGATTTGAACTTGAGACCTTTGGCTATGTTACCACTTATTACAGTCACGATTACCGTTACACCAAAACCCACAAGTGTTAGTAAACAGACGCATCGCAAGAGTTAACAGATCCTCGAGAGGTAGTTAAGCACATGTCACGAAACACACAAGGAGCACTGGATTATCCAATGCCCAACAATAATTGTGGATCAGTGGTTATCATTAATGTCAACCCAAGCAGCACCAGGGGCTACCTCGATCTTGCATTGGGATTTTGACTTGAGAAATCATTTTATTATAAGTCAGGGATCTTCTATATAGATTCTACTCATCGATATGTTTCCGTTGATATATGGCATGCCATGTAGTTCTTCATGGTTTGACAGTTCTTCATGTTTGAAGTTAGTAACCCTAGTTAGTGGGCTAAAACCCCATGGGGTTGTGGCATGGCACTCATCATTGGTTGTGGTCATTGAATAGTTAATAATTAAAAACGTTTTGTGCTCCAAAAATCCCTCCAATGTTCACTTGTTGAGGACCCTCTCAACTCAAGACATTTCTATAAATAGTGACCCTCATATCCTCCTCTAGCAAGCACTTTTCAATGAATTGTCTTGTGAGAAGACCTCTGTATTTTTTAGGCCCTTATGAGATTCTAACCCGAGATCTATTTTAGGGAGTTTAAGGTTTTTTCGAGGTCTAGTTAGGGCACAAAATTATGATCAAGTTTGAAGGTTTGTTTTGAAGCAAGTTTAGAGCCCTCGATTCTAGGATTTCGATTCTTCTGACATGTCATCGTGGAGTTTTAGGTATAAATATTTTTTGATGAAGATTCAAAAGAGGAAAGTAAAACCCATTTGATCCTAAATTGTGATGAACCTCATGACCAGATTTCAGATCTTTTTCACTATATTTTAGGAGCTATTATCAGAGCAAGTTAGGGTGTTTATAGGCTTCTGAATTCCATGTCAAGCAAGTGACCTCAGGAACATCTTCATAATTTTCTCTCTAAGCACTACATTCAAATTTTGTAAATGGTGATAGAAAAAGGAAAACTTGTAGTTTGTTGGATATCATTTTCAGGGCCGAAGGTCAAAACATTGAGACGTAGCACTTCATACAAATTCGCTCTACTGAACTAGTCTATAATGAGGGCATCATGAGACATTGGGCATCACTCTTTCTTCAAGAATAAAAAATTGATCAAACATATAGGGTAGGAAAGAGGACATAGAGGGCTACCATATGGCAAATTTCAGACCTTGGAAAACTTAAATTACATAGATACAACAAATTCAATATAGAGCTCCTAGAAGGCAAGAAAAAGTATGCATTCAAGGATCACCCTAGTAAGGAAGACATATCAACAATCAAGGGTAATTATACTATAGTAAGGATAGTATGATTAGTGTTTGCATTTTAATTTTGAGTATCATCTCTGACATGTTTTTTTTCAAGACAACATAAGTATATTGTTTTGTATTTGTTTGGGTCTTTCTTGTTAATGGACGTGCAGGAAGGATGACACTTTAGAACAACTTGGACACATATTAGAAGGACATGCAATGCAAAAGTACCATTACTTGAAGCAAGCACAATAGTACCTCAGCATTTGCAAGTGATCTAAGAAGCAATGTTGAGTCAAGTGTCAGGTCTTGTCAAAAATCCAGTGCTATAAAAGAGTCATCATTGTAAATTTGTAAAAGAGTGATCACTGAAAGAGTCATTATTGTAAAAGAGTAAATCTGCCTAGAATCAAAGAGTCATTGTTGGGTGGTATAGGAGTCACTATTGGGATGATGCCATGGTTGGCTTGTAGGTTGTTGTGTGATTGGGTGTTCGGACAAGTACAAGAAAATCATTGTAAATCATTTTGTATCGTGGATCATTGTCCCTGGTATGAAATTCCACACTCTTGCCTCACTTCTGATCATTATAGTGTTGCAGGGAGGTGCTAGGTAGGTGCATGAAGTCACCTACAGTTTTGAGCTTGTGAAGAATTCAGGGTGGTAGGATGGTCTAGGATGTTGGTGTATCCATTCAGTTGATTACTGAAGAAACTAGGGTGTTGGGGTGTCCTTCTAGTGGGAGCTAGAGAATAATGGTTTTCTAGAATTTTAGGAAGTTGTAACTTTCATTTCAGTTGGTGCTGAATATTAAAGAATTTATTATAAAATCATTCGGCGGTTTTTGACCTAGAAGGGGTTTCCCACCTAAATTTCTTGTGCCTATTGTGTTCTTTTGTTTAAAGTTGTTATTTTCGACCCGAAGGGGGTTTTCCATGTAAACTTCTTATGCCTATTATGTTTGTTTGTTTACTGTTGTTATTGGATAAACATTAATAATAATTTAATATTAACTAATTCTCTAAAAATATTTAAAAGTGTTAATTTCTAAGTTATATTGATTCACCCGCCCTCCCCAAATATTTCCAACAATTGGTATCAGAGATTGGTTCCTTCAATAGCAATTTAACAACTAGAAGTAGATCATGGAATACACCAAGAATAGAGTTCCTTTTTTCAATGGAAATAACTATGCACTTTGAGTGGAAGAATGTATGTTCATCTTCTGGTAGAAGGATACAAACTACAAGAAATCATTGAAAAAGGCTTCACATCGACCCCAGATGAACAAGGTAAGAAAAATATGGTATATGATGAAAAGGTTATAGATCTTATTATCAGTGGGATTATCAAATATTTCTATCTTAAGGTATTCATTTGCAAAACTGCTAAAGAGGTATGGGACATGTTTGAGAATATATATGCAGGTGACTCACAGGTGAAAGAAGCAAAGCTTCAAATTTTTAGGGAAAAATTTGAGCAACTCAGAGTGAAGGAAGATGAAGATATTGTTGCATACTTTCAGTGTAGTGATGAAACAAAAAATACATTGCAAGGTTTGGGAGAACCTGTCGACACAAAAATTGTTGTCCAAAAGATCCTCAGAAGCTTGCCAACAAGATTCAACCCAAAGGTATATGTATCAGAAGATAGATTGAATCTGACCAATCTCAGCATAGATGAATTTCATGGACTTTTTACGGCAAATGAAATGAGGATTGAATAAGAGGATGGAACATCTCACTTAAAAACAACATTTTCCACATTCAAGAAGACTAGTAAGGACAAGCAAACTCTGAAAGAAAAAACTTGCAATTGTAAGGATGAAGAAAAGGAAGAAGATGAAGAAGAAATTTCAGATAAAGAATTTGCTTACTTCACATAGAAAATGAGAATAGGTATGGAAAAATTCAAATGTAAACTTCCATTAATATGTTTTTATTGTGGAGAGATTGGGAATTTTGTAGCCAATTGTCCTCATTAAAATGAGGTTGTTACGAAGGGAAAGAAAGGTCCTAGGAAGTACAACAAGCAAGGAAAGAAGAAATGGTTGAAGAAGAGTTTCTTCTCCAAAGAAGATAGATCCTCATCTGATGAAGACAGTGAAAATGAAGAAGAAATCAACAAAAGGGTATTATTTACGGCCAATCACAATAAGCAAGAGGTATATGACAAAGAAGGAGATGAATAGATGACTGAGGTTGAATTGAAAAAGAGGTGATCAGGGTTATCAAAGAGATCAAGGATGAAAAGAAGCACGTCAACACTCTTGAAGATGAATTAAAGACAAAAAGGGAGCATGTCCTAAATCTTAAAATCAAGGTTGAAGAATACAAACACATTGAAGAATCGCCTAGGAAATAATTAAAGGAAAGCAACAGGGAAAGAGAGGCATTGAGAGCTAAAATAATCTCTCTATGAAACGAAGTAAATAATGGAAAAAATATTCAAAACTATGCCAACATCTCAAAGGCATTTGAAGAACTCATCGACAATCATATATCATGTAGTGATAATATTGGTTTTGGTTACAAAGAAAAATATGAAAAGGAGTCAAGTCCTTCTATGAAAACAAAAGAAGATGGATATGCAAAATATACCAAGTAGGTAGATCTCTCAGCTAAATCAAGAGATCAAGTCTCGCAAGAAGAACCATGGAAAACAATTCCTCGAACAAGATTTCCTCCCAAGTATCAAACTATCTTTTATGGTCATTGTTATTCATGTGGAAGGTTTGAACATAGAGTAGTATAATGTCGCATTTATGTTTGGAATAAATATAGTTCCAGGAGATCTTTCATAAAGGGATATTCCATAACTCGACAGAATATCAACATATTTGATCATTTGAGAGGTAATGTTGAATGTTACAAAAGTAACACTTTTGGACATCTCGCTAAAGATTGCATATTCAAAATCTCTTCAAAGGAATTCTCGCAAAATAAAAATGAAAAAGTATGGAAAAAGAAGACTAAAAAATGTGCTATCGCGCTCAAGGCTCAAAGAAACAGAAACATTTGGTATGTTAACAATGGTTTCTCAACACATATGACTAGAGATAAAAATAAGTTCATATCCTTGAAGAAAATAAGGATGGAACAATGTCTTTTGGAAATGATGGGTCTTCAAACTTCATAGGACAAGGTATGATCACACTTGGAAGCAAGGATTCATTAGCAAAGGATGTGTTGTTAGTTAAAAATATGAATCACAATCTGGTCATTGTTTGACATATGTGTGATCAAGGACACACAATGCTATTCGACTCTAAGAGATGTTAAATCAAGAAAGGCAAATTTGGAAAAATTGTGGCTATAGCAAGCAGAGCTCGAAATGCCATATACATTTCGGATAAAATGCCTAAAGGGTTCTTTTTTGGAAAAAGAGGATGAAATTTGGTTGTGGCACAAGTGAATGGGACATATAAATTTCGACAATTTGGTTAGGATCAATACAAAGGAAGCAGTAAGAGAAATGCCTAAAATTTCAAAACCTACCAATACGATATGTGAATCTTGTCGGCACGACAAACAAAAAAAAGTTGAGTTCAAGACAAAGGAACACTTTGCGTCACGTCCATTGGAATTAATACATACTGATCTATGTGGTCCTATGAGAACAAAAGGTTTAGACAGTGAATTATCCTCTATGCTAATGATAGATGATTACACTAGAATGACATCTGTCAATTTCTTAAAGAAAAAAACATAGCATTTGAATGTTTCGAAATCTACAAGGAATTTGTCAAAAATGAAACCAATTTGAAGATCAAATGTCTATGACAAAAGAATGGAGTTTCTGAGAGAAAAAATAGAACCGTACTGGAAATGGCTAGAACAATGTTAAATGAATCAAAATTGGATGATAAATTTTGGGTTCAAGAAATCAATATAGTAGTATTCATTATAAACAGATGTCTACTTAGGAAAAATTGTAACATGACTCCGTAGGAACTATGGAAGGGAATACCCGCTAATGTTACATCAAAATATTTTAATGTAAATGATACATCAATAAAGAAGACTAAAAATTGGGCAAGTTTGATTCCCGTGTTGACAAAGGTATTTTTGTTGGTTATTCATGCAAAAGAAAGGCTTACAAATGCTACAATCTGAGGCAAAAACAAATAGTTGAAAGCATAAATGTTACTTTTGACAAAGACTGTGTTCTAAAGGAAAATGATGAGATCATCTCTAAGGGGCTTGAGGTAAAATCTGTGAAGGATGAAGAAGAAGCTCTAGAACAAGACCAATCAAATAAGGAAACAACAGTCAACCAAGAGGAAATAAGAAATGATCAACATGAAATTTTTAAAAGAATGGTGTCAAAAGAATCATCCATCAAATCAAATCATCGGAAACATAAATGAAGGAATTATAACCAAAACAAGTCAACAACTTCATCCATCACAACAAAACAATGTAAACTTTGAAACGGGAACTCATGCTCTTACCCGTTTTGTAGAGATAGCGAAAAAGTGACCTGATTTTGAAAAGGGGAGATGTAGAACACACATGTTTTTTAGAGCTTAGTTTTTGGCACTATAAATTTTTTTATGTACATTGTGTTTCATAATGGTAGTGTTTTATGCTAATTTAAAAACATGGTAATTCTACACCAGGCCCTTTTCTTAAAAGGTTTTTTTTTTTTTTTTTTTTTTTGAACGTATGAAATGTAAATAATTATTTTGTAAATTTAATAATTTTTGAAGTGGTCTTTTTTTCATATTTTCTTGTTTTTATTTTAATTTTATTTTTTGGTGTAGTGAGGTTCTTATTGTTTTGCATATTTAAAGAAGAAGGTCGAAATTTTGAATTTTCGATATTCTACATATTTATACATCGTTAATTATATTTTTCAATCCACAAGAAATAATTGTTTCTAAAAAAACAATATTTTTTAACAATGGACATAAAAATAGCCATTTTTAACATAAATATAACTAAAAAACTACACATTTTGATAAATTTTTGCTACTATTGACATGCGAAAATCACAATTTTTATACGAAAATTTTAACTAAAATAGTTAAATAATAGTTTTTTTTATGAATTTCATGTCAAAAAATTAATAATAATCACCTTGTTTTCCAAAAAATAATGATTAACTTAAAAATTAATGTGAAAATCACATATTACAAATATTAAACGCATAACAACCTTAATTGAGTGTATATTATTCTCATAAAATGTCAAAGTCAAAACATTGCAGGTATAACTACTTAATAGTTATAAAAAAAGAGCTTGATTTCCAAGCATAGCTTAAATTTAATCAACAATGTCGCGTAATCCAAACTCTTCACCCTCTAGAGTTACATCATTGTCTTCTTCCACAATATTTTCTGCTTCCTTTTGCTCATTTTCATCTTTCAATGGATCTTTGATGTTTGTGAATTTCCCAATGTATGTCTTTCCAAACATCCCATGTAATGGTGGTTGAGGTTCTTTTGCCGTTTTTGCCACACGTGATTCACTAAACTCCCATTTTTTCAATCCAATTTCTTGCATTGCATTTGGAGAAAATTGAAGAGCATTAATTCTTTGCTGAATGAAATTGCACTGTAATGGATATTTTTCAATTGCAATGCAATTTCTTCATTTTTGAAGGTAGCATGCTAGTGTTGTACCTAATTATCAAGCATAAAAGAAATAATCAAGTAAATTAGTAAAATGACATATTAATTAAAAAATAACATATTTAAATTCAATTCCATGTAATAAAACTTACCTGAGCCAAAAAATAAATCTAGAACCCAATCTTCTTCATTTGAACATATGTCTATAAGATAGTTAATCAATAATTGTGGTTTTTGATAAATGTTAACTATCTCTCCTTTTGCTTCTTTGTCTTCATATGTTAATTTTCTCACAACAAAATCATAAGTTAGTATTTGGCTATGACTCTTTCCGTCTACCCGATTAAAAATCATAAACAGATAGCTATCATCTTTTCCCCAACTATTAATATGAATGAACTCACAATCATTTATAAATAGCTGATCTTCAGAGTTAACAAGATTTGACTTTTGCCTGTAATATGAAATAGTAAAAGTTCAATCAACTTGTACATAAATAAAATTTTCAACATTAATCAAATATACATTTTAAACGTCTTACCATGTAAGTTGCATCATTGAATTTGTTTTCCCCTTGAAGCTTGACAATATCATTTCCAATTGTGTGTCTGAATGAAATGTCACAAATCTCCATAATGGTGATGACGTGACTTCTACAAATATCGCAACCACTTTACTAAGAGCTTGATAAGTATATGGGTCACTATCATAGTCAATGTTTGGAATATTGAAACCATGGGGAATATCTGCAATAACTGCAGCATACTCCCTTTTAGGTATGAGTTTAGCAATGTCTTCACAGTCACATTGTATTACTTGATATTGAATAGTGTCTAGCCCATTCCAAATGAAATGAGTAAGAGTTGGATCAAGTTCAACATTCTTAATACGTTGCTTTAATATTACAAAACATGCAGGAAATCAATCGATAGTTGCATATATTAATATCAAAGAGAGATTACAACCATTCATCTTGATGTCGCGGTCTTCCTCTTACAAGACCAAGTTCCAACACATTTCTACTAGCATTCCATGATGGCTTCAAACAAAAATAGTTTAAAGGCTCTTCCCTTTAGACTTCACTCCAAACCAAACACACTTCTCCCTCACACCACTACATTGCTACAACTAGTAATAACTTGCTTGTCTAATCAAAATAGTATACTCACACTCAGCCAACACTCTAACTATCACTTTCACACTAGTTTGTGCTTGGGAAGAAGGGTGGTTTATATATGAAATATGGATGGGAGATGGATCCTCTTCTCATGGGAGAAGGACTTATCCCTTGAGGTAGTTTCATCATTATAGGGGAAAGGATCCCAAACTATCATCCTTGATCCCATATGGCCAAACCATTTACTAGACTTCTATTACGAAGCTTCTTGAGTTGGAAGCTTCATCTCCAATTTAAAAAAATTTACATAACAGGACCGACACAACTGGAACATAGCTCAGTCAGACCAATTAGTGTGGGGAATAGTGCTAATCTCTGCACATCGATGCGGGGGAGACAAAGGTCATTAGTTTCGGCCTTGTAAACTGGGAAAAATAGAAGTTTCAGGGGAAATGGTGCAAAAGGGAAATGATCTACTCATGAAAAGGGACATAATGGGAGTTTCTTCACGAAGGAAAAGCATGCGGGGTTCACTATAGATCTCCTCCAGGATCAATGAATAGGGAGTACAGGGATGGTGACAAAATGTTGTTTAATAGATGCCCCCTAAAGCATGAAGGCTGAGCTAGTGTAAGGGATGAAATTCTTTATAAATTAGTGTGGGGAACCGATCTGCCATCAGAAGACCTGCAAGAAAGTATAGATACATATACATAAATTGAGATCTATGTCAAATGATACATGAATCATGGCATGGGCGCAACCATCCAGAGAATGATCACATAAATGGATCCAGGTATGGGCGCAACCATCCATCAAAGAGGATCATAATGAAACTAAGGTATGGTCACAATCATCCAATGATAAGAAGGATCACATATGATAATTCATGGTCTAGTCGTACCCAACCATTTGAAAGAGACATGCATATCATCACAATCATGTCACACCACTTCGCAACTTGGACTTGTGTGATTTGAGTCTAGGGTCTTGCACTCCAAAACAACCTGATCAAAGTACAGATACTAGCATGCTAATAGATGTGTTGATGTCGAACACGCTAGAAAGTCGCTTGATTACTAGTCAATGATGTAAACTATTAACAAGCATGAGAGAAACCACCAATAATGACGATGGCTCTCAAGGTACTATTAGCACAATTCACGGAATGTGAATACAGGAACTGGAGTTGAACAACCATGAAATTACTTGATCAAAAGCAAATGATGTGAACTTGTCATCAAGTGCGAAGAACTTGCCATCAGGGCATGCAAGATCTAAGGTACTGGAAGGGAGTCTCTCAGTCAACTTCTCGGATAATGAGTCGAAGTCAATGGAAAGAAGCCATGTCGACGGAGGGCCATAATGAATCCCACATCATCGATGCGAGAGGAGAGGATGTAAAATGGTTTTGGATGATACAAAGAATCAAACTTAAGTGTAACTGTAGAAGGACAAACCTTGAACATATTGGGTACACAACAGGAAGTCTTGCAGCTTTTGGATCCATGGCATCGGTGGTCATAATGACGTGGCAGAGATAAAATGGAAGGAAAAAATGAACGACGGAAACCAAAGAAGGTCAGCAATGCAAAGGAGGATGTCCCAACCTAACACAAAGCAAAGAGTGTCATGTTCAAGAGTAAGCTACTAACAAGACTAGAAAATTTTCCAAATTTTCCCCACCATTTATCATGAGTACCCCAATTATTTTTTTTAATCGCAAGCTTGAAGGGGATAGCATATGCTTGCAATGTAAGTTCATCCTTCAGATGAATCCGACCTAGTAAGTTTAACGAGCCCTAGGAAGGAGAAGCTTGTGTTCATCATGGTAACAAATCCGATGTCATTTAATAGTTTAATGAGTCTGACAAAGGTGTATCTTGGTATCTTTTTCATGTTTAGAGAGATTGAAAAAGACACATAAAATAAAACTTAACATGATCCCTTTTTCATACATTTGTGTCTCTCGAGCCTGAAAAAGTAGAAACCAATACTTGAGAGAACTGCTTGACCATTTCAATCAAGGAGTACCCTTTTCGTAAATAGTGCATCCAAGCCCGAAAAAGTGGTAAATGTATACTACGTGTACGATGTTTTATATCCATTAAAAATTTTGAAATGACAAGGGATCGGCCATCTTTTCGCTTTTAAAGGGTCAGAAAAAGAGCTAAAAGCGGACACCCCATTTTATTTTCTTTTACGAGTCAAAAGGGAAAAATACTCGACAATCTTTTCATGTTTTACAAGTCAGAAAAGATCTTAAAGGTGGCTCATCCTCGAGGAACGAGTGGTATAAAGGGTAGAAACTAATTTTAGGAATGATGGAACTTCTCAAAACATGTAATGGTCAAGAGGCTAGCTAACAAAACCACTCATCCCTGCGGTTCCTCAAGAAGGGAAAAAACAAACAATTAAAGCATATGATCGGCCAAAGAGATGGTGGTGATGGAATGAAACAACCAAGGCTCATTTAGCAGAAGTTAGATGATAAAAAGAGCAATCATGAGATGTAAGTCGGGCATGGGTTCATTTTTACACAAGCTTGAACCATGGATAACTCTGCTTGGATTTTGATTTAGCTTCATGTTTACAAAAGCTTGAAATGAAAAACTATGTTTGCTATAAGTTTGCATGCCCCCAACATAATGACTCAATCGAGGTACATGCCCCCCAAGCTTCATTTCGGTCAACTAGGTGGATGGAATGAAGGTCCACTTTCGAGATCCAGGAAAGACTCGACTGGGATTTTACGAGATCTTAATCAAAGACTTGATTTGGAAATGGGAGGTGTTTCATTTTTTGAATGAGGTTGACACAGAAAAAGAAATATCCTCATACATCTGTTTCATTTTTTAATGAGGTTGACATAGTAAAAGAACTATCCTCAGGACATCTGTTTCATTTTTTAATGAGGTTGACACAGTGAAAGTGCTATCATTTTGACCCTTGTTTCATTTTTTAACGAGCTTGTCACAAGACAAGGAACTATGCTCACGATGCCTTGTTTCATTTTTTAACGAGGTTGACACAAGACCAGGAACTATCCTCATGACGCCTTGTTTCATTTTTTAATGAGCTTGACACAAGACAAGGAACTATGTTCATGACGTTTTGATTCATTTTTTAACGAGGTTGACACAAGACCAAGAACTATCATCATACATATGTTCATGGACCATACAAGAACATGGCTCCCAAGAGGTCTTCACTAGATGGAAGGACCACTCTCTGGGAGGAATACTTGTCATTTGGTACCAAAGATAGATTGGGTTCCAATGCCCCCAATACATAATGTACTATACCATCTGTGTGATCATCAACAAATGTGGAGATGGAATGGGTAGCCACATAATTGACCTGTGGTGAGGAAGGAACTGCTTTCAAATAGGAGCCGATAGGGAACTATGGTTACAAAGGAGGCACCTAGTGACCAATGAACGACAGTTGATCAATAATCATAATTCTCCCTTCGTGCGGAAAAAAAACCACACGGAAAAGTGAAGAAACAAGAGTTGCCATGACATAAAAATAATCGCGTCCAAGGAGAAGATTGAAATCTAACAAACCTTGGACTACCATCAAATCTAAATAGATGGTTTTTTTCCCAAATTAATAGGGAACTTTGGAAGGATCCCTAAGGGTTGACTGGTTCCTCCGTTGAAGTCCAACAGATTCTAAGTGACAGGAACAAGTTGTGGGGAACCCAAAGCTTTCCAAGTAGTAGAAGACATGATGCTAACAGATGCACCTTCATCTAATATAGTGTCAGGTACTACCATATTATAGGCTTGTACTATGATTTGGAAAGGTACATAAGATGGGAGGCAGAAAGTAGTCGATGGACCCCAATCTAAAGAGACGACATAACTACTTGGTGGGAGTATCATATGATTGCCTCCATGTTGTACAACAATAGAAGAAGGACTCCATGTTAGGCCGCTATACTACTAGTGTAACCCCTTATTGTTATTAGTACAACCCCCTTATTATATTGATGTACCCATGTAGTGCCCATATTATTACTATTGTGCCCCATAGAAGCCCACTATTTATTATGCCCTTACATTATTATTGTTATGTCAGCTCTGATTATATTATGACCCCTTAGACTCCTATGTATAGAAAGGAGGACTTTTCATTTGTATCATCCAAGAATTTTTCATTTTTGTAATGTAAAGGAGGTTGTTCCCTTGAAGAGGCTGAATTATAAGTCGTTCAACTATCTTTTCTATCTCTTTGTGAGCTGGTTCCATAACATTTTGTATTAGAGCTTTGGATTCTAGGGTTTTGCTGCTCCAAATAGGTCATCGTGGCAGTTTTGCTATAACTTTGTTTCTACAATGTTTCAAAAGCCAAAAAAAAAACCCATTTGATAAAAAATTGTATTTAACCTCGAAACCAAATTTCAGATATTTTCGCACTATATTTGCGGAGATATGATATGAGGAAGTTGGTATTTTTGCAGACTCCCGAATTACATTCCAAATAGGTGACCTGGGGAAAATCATCATAACTTTCTCTCTGAGCATTAGATTGAAGTTTTGTCAGAAGGAATAGAAAGGGGATAGACTATAGCTTCTTGTGTGTATTGTTTAGAGCCAAAAGTTGAAATAGTGACACGTGGCATGTCATACAAGTTTTCTCTACTGAACTAGTCTATAATCAAGTCACTGTGGGAGATTTGGCATAACGCTTCCTTGGAGAATCCAATTTGCATCAGACTGGTGGCATTGGAAAGAGGACATAGAGGGCTACCTCAGGTCAGAATTTAAAAACTTAAAGATTCAAAAGGATAGAGTTACAGTCATTTCAAGATCAAGCTCCTAAAATCAAGAAAAAGCAAGATGAGGAAGTTTGATGACAAGGATCCGGTAAATTGGATACTTCAGATGGAGCAATATTTTGATCTACATGGTGTACCACTATTAAAAAAGGTATGTATTTCATCTTCATATTTAGAACCGGATCAATCTTTATGGTATAAAGGGTTTTGTTCTCGTAAACAACTTATTACGTGTTCAACTTTCACGGAGGAAATGATAGCACATTATGAGGATACAAAGAGTGAAACCTTCTTTAGAGCAACACTACAACATTTGCAAAGAGTAAAAGGGCTTTTTTACATAGTGGAAAGTAAAACTATGGCAAAAAGGAAGTTTTCCCCTCACAAATATAAAGATGGAAGTGTTGTTTCTCCTAACCTTCCACAACCTACAAGGGTTACACCACAACAATTGGAAGAAAAAAGAGAAAAGGCCTTTGTTACAATTGTGATAGAAAATGCACTAAGGTCATAAGTGCGCTAAGAAGAAATTATTTTACATAGAGTATGAAGAGGAGGAAGAAAAGGATCAAGAAACATTAAAAGAAGAGGATATACGATAGGTCCCAACCATCGAGAAAGAAGAAATAAATCCAACCATATCTTGTAATTCATTGGTCAGAATTACCACTCCTCAAACTATCAAGATAGAAGGACATATCAAGAAGAAAAATGTTTAAGAAGTGAAAGATCACATCAAGCATCACTAAATGAATCCAACCATATCTTGTAAAGGATTGGAATAAATTACCACTCCTCAAATTCTAAATATAGAATGACATATCAAGAAGAAAAATGTTCAAGCAGTGAAAGATCACATCAAGCATCAACAACAAGTTCTCCAACTTTTAAAGCATAACACCACTTTGGTGCAAAATAGAATGAAACAACAGGTAGATCAACATTGTAGTGAAAAATGTTTTGATGTAGGTGATTGGGTATTTTTACTGTGACATCTCAAGCAAGCTATTTATGAGAAGCAAGTGTTGGTAATATTACGTGCACTTAAGCAATGGCGACCTTATCGAATGGGAAGACACTTCAAGGTAAAAATGGGTCATGATAGTCTTAAATACTTTTTAGAACAACTATCATCTTTAGAAGAACAGAAAAAATGTGTCACAAATATGTTGGGTTATGACTTTCACATCATCTATAGAATATGGAAGCAAAATTTTGTTGCAGATGCACTCTCAAGAAAGGATGAGGATGTGGAAGCATTTTTTTGTGTTACTTATATTATCCAACTAGATTGGATAAACGAATCAAGGGATGAATAGATGAAGGACAAAGAAGGATGGACACTTATTCAAAAGTTGCAAAAGATCCCAATTCAAACAATATTGCTATAACTTGCAGAGGAAGGAAAAATCATATTGGAACCCAAAGAAGTCACAGAAACAAGAACCCGATAGCTATGAAATCAATAACTTTTAGAGAATCTGATCAAGTGGAAGAACTTACCCGCTGAAGATTCCACATGGGAGGACACAAATATTCTACAGAAGCATCGAGAACTACTCAAGCATTGAGGACAACACGTTTTGAAGGAGAGGGGCATGTTAGGCCACTATACTACTAGTGTAACCCCTTATTGTTATTAGTACAGCCCCCTTATTATATTGGTATACCCATGTAGTCCCCATATTGTTACTATTGTGCCCCATAGAAGCCCACTATTGTTATTATTGTGCCCTTACATTATTATTGTTATGTCAGCTCTGATTATATTATGACTCCTTAGACTCCTATATATAGAAAGGAGGTCTTCTCATCTGTATCATCCAAGAATTGTTCATTTGTGTAATGTAAAGGAGGTTTCCCCCTCTAAGAGGTTGAATTATAAGGCATTGATCTACCTTTTCTAGCTTTTTGTGTGTTGTTTTCATAACACACAAGCTATGGGGAACCCAAAGCTTTCTAAGTAGTAGAAGACATGATGCTAACAGATTCACCTTCATATAATATAGTGTCAGGTACTACCATATTATAGGCTTGTACTGTGATCTGGAAAGGCACATAAGATGGGAGGCGGAAAGCAGCCAATGGACCCCAATCTAAAGAGATGACATAAGTACTTGGTGGGGGTATCATATGATTGCCCCCATGCTATACAAAAATAGAAGAAGGACTCTCCTAAACAACTGGGACGGGAGGGTCAATCTTCGTTTCATAAGAATTTGAGACAAGAAGAACATGAGTAGTATGATCACCACTCTCTTCTGGAATAGAGTGAGCAACTAAAGGCGGAGACAAGTCAACACTCCCTTTGACCAATGGTTGGTCAGGGATAGACACAAGACAGTCTCGCTCAGGAAGAGAAGGACAGGAAAGAGATGAATCCAAGTCAATCTCTTTACCAATCAGGAGAGATCCAGAAGAAAGCCTCTGATAACCAATAGGAAGTTGGGGTTGAGGAGCAGCAAATTTTTCCAAAACTTTGGAAGCTTTATCCATAAGAGGAAAAAGGTGAAGAAGATGCTCTCCTTCACATAACCTATAGGGGAATCTAATATTTCCTTTCGTCTTACCATCATTAGCTAAAGGCGTAACATCGACATGATCTCCATACGTCGATGGGGATGGTAGATTCAGGTCTTCAGACCATATCTCTAAGACTTTGGGAATGTCAGGATAGTCTCGAAGGAGATGGTCACCCTTACACAGCTTGCAAGGGAATTTTACCTTTTGTGAAGGATCAAAAGGTTTGTCCATGGGGGGTGCATTTGGAGTAAAGGATGCATGGTTGCCCTCTCACTTATTTGAATTCTTATTCTTCGTCTTCTTCTTCTTCTTCTTACCCTCCTGGTTACTAGATTTCAAACTTTCACCAGGTGAAGTAGGAGAGGAGGGTGAAGAAATAGAGGAAGAAGGTGAGGGGTCAACCTGAGAATCATCATGACGTGATTCAAATGAAGGAGGTGGTGGGGCAAGAGTTGGGACACTCGGGATCACTGAGGTTGAAAATAGCCAGACAAGTAAAAAATTGGTTAACCCAAGAAAGGACAACGTCGCCATATAAGGAGCACCAGCGTTTCAAAAGGAAGGAAAAAGACTAGGATTCCCATCTGAGGGGAATCCTTGACTAGTAGACTTTGGAAATGTTGCCATTGGAATTGACCCTAAAGAATCACTAAGGAAGATAACTTTAATCGAGAATATTTCATGGGAAGTTAATTTCAAAACACTGAAACAAAAGTTTTCTTTTTCATGTTTTACAAGTCGTGAAAAGGGAAAAAGGTGACTCTAGTGTCTTTTGGTTTGAACGGGCTTGAAAGTACAAGTGCTAGAATGATATTTTAAATTTAATGAGTCAAAAAGATCAAATGACTACTCTAGATGATCCAGGTAAAGAGATTTACCAAGCAACCTTGAACTGCAGAACATCTACTGGCAAACTGAGAAGTACGGGCATGCAATCTCCACAAATGTTTTGTTTGATGTATCACATTTTCAATTGCACGAATTGTAGCCTACTGGAGTTTCCTATTATAGACTCAACAGTACAGGGAGCACAAGTCCGTACTAGCATTGTCTAGTGTTGAAGCGAACGACAACTACTAGATTTAAAGATGTTGGAACACGTTTCTAGCCTTGACCACTAAATGTGAGCATTAAGTTTCAATGCTTTCTTAGATTAATTCAATAAACTTTAACGGTTGACCTTGAATTAGGTTTCAATTACAAGGCCCTATCACTGTCATCTGAAAACTCCTATATGCAGCTATATGAAGAAAGAGATCTTTGTCTTCGATGAAAGTTAACACTAATTCAGAGATAAGGAACACAAAATCAATGCAACAATCAAAGAATGAAATCTTTCTCTAATAAATCTCCTAAATGCACTTAATCTTCCTCTAACAAAAAAAGAAGTTTCATTTCATTGCCAATGCTTATGGTGATGCAATTCTAGATTCTCAATAACACTACTGATGCAATACTTTTGCTTAACTAAATTAGAATGATGTTCTCATTTTCATAAAATGCAAAGTGAATGTTTCACATAAAGCACTTCAAATGAAAATTTTCACAATTCCGGACAAACAAGAATCAATCAAATCCAAAGCATGATAAATGAAACTAAAAACAACTTCTTCCCTGAATCGAACAAACCAAACACATAAATGCTTCAATCGAGAAACCAAGCAATGTAATCTATGCTTGGAAAGAGAAAAGATACACTCGAAATAAGAAAACAAACGAGTCTCTTTCACTCATTCGCATCCTAGTCAATTCCAGGAGGAAGAAGAGAGTCTGAGGGTCAAGACACACTGGCACTGGAATGGGAGGAATTCTGATTTTTTCTTACCCCTGAGACTGGAGTGATTTTTGGGCCAAAAGTAGCAGCGATCAGCATGACTAACCAATACTACAACTAGTGCTAATGGTTGATCAGCACAACTTTTTGGCCAAAAATAGCGTTGATCAAGGGATTCAAAAAATTAAAAATAACTTCACATAGGGCCAGAATTAACACATCAGAGGGTGGGATAAACCAAGCAAGAAAAACCAAACGTAAAGTAGCTTTCTAATTGGGGAGAAAATAGTCAAAAAGGTTCATTGGGTCAAAAACACAAAAGCAGAACGCACTAGCCAAGATTGGGGTCAAACCCTAATCTTCACTTAAATACATCGGCATGACTGCCTAATTGACAACAAGTGCCAGAGGTTGGTCGACGCGACTGTTCCTCAGCAACTCACGCTAGTCGGCATGACTATCAATTGATCAAATGTGGTGTCCGAGGGAGCTAAGGAAAAATAAGATTTTTTTCAAAACAGGGACGAAATCTGCTACTATGAATTTTAGACTTAGGCCAGTAAGTAGGAGAAAGGAAATAGAACCAAAGGTAAAATGTGAAACTAGCAAAGTTCTCACAATATCATGAAATCCAAAACAAACAAAAGATGGGATCTTCCTAGTGGAGTCGCCAATTTGTGGTGAAGTAAAATTATAAGTGCAGACATGAAAGAATTCCTCTAGCCTAATAATGGGTCTAGCCATAATAGATACATTCTATGGAAGATTTCCTTAGATTAGAATCAATCAAGAGGGCCTACCTCTTGGTCACTTCTCCTGCTTGATGATGTCCTCACTTGCTCACTCCAGCAATCTTTCTCTTCTTTCTTCAAGCTCCTAAAACAAGTAAACAACAACAATACACAAACATAATAATAGATAAATTTCAATTCAACCTACCTAATGAGTCAAGAAGCATCAAGACACGAATATGTAATATTACAAAACGTGTAGGAAATCAATCGATAGTTACATATATTAATATCAAAGAGAGATTACAACCATTCATCTTGATGTCTTGGTCTTCCTCTGACAAGACCAAGTTCCCACACACTTCTGCTAGCATTCCATGATGGCTTCAAACAACAATAGTTTAAAGGTTCTTCCCTTTAGACTTCACTCCAAACCAAATATGCTTCTCCCTCACACAACTAGATGACTACAACTAGTAATCGCTTGCTTGTCTAATCAAAATACTATACTCACACTCAACCAACACTCTAACTATCACTTTCACACTAGTTTGTGCTTGGGAAGAAGGGAGGTTTATAAAGGAAATATGGATGGGGATGGATCCTCTTCTCATGGGAGAAGGACTTATCCCTTGAGATAGTTCCATCATTATAGGGGAAAGGATCCCAAACTATCATCCTTGAGACCAATCGGCCAAACTATTTACCAGACTTTTGTTACGGAGCTTCTAGAGTTGGAAGCTTTGGCGCTAATTTAAAAAACTTTCCATAATAGGATTGGTGTGACTGGAACACAGCTTAGTCACACCAATTGGCACAGGGGATAGTGCTAATATTTGCACATTGGAACAGGGAGATAAAGGTCATTAGCGCTGACCTTGTAAACTAGGAGAAACATAAGTTTCAAGGGAAATGGTGCAAAAGGGAAATGATTTGCTCATAAAGAGGGGCATAATTATAGTTTCTTCATGGAGGCAAAGCATGCGAGGTTCATTGTAGAGGTCCTACAGGATCAAGGAACAGGGAGTAGAGGGATAGTGACAAAATGTTGTGTAACACTCTACTTGTTTGTTATCCAATGCTACATAGATACATGGAATACTCTGACCAACATCTCCAACATTTTGTGCCTTTTGTGTACTATATATCTTAGGCCTACCACTCTGGTACTATGGAAAATCTCTCCTTCGATGATCTCCTCCACAAGTCCAACGCCACATGGGATCCTTATTTTGTTCCTTAGATTAGTATCCCTATCCTCTGCTTGATGCATTGAACCTCTTAGGTAGTGTGACATTCTCCTTGTTACCTGTATCTTGAGGCCTTACTATCTTTTTGTCTTATTTTCCTTTGTTCTTTGCATTACCTCTCCAACTTGGCTTAGTCTCGTTTCTACTCTTTGATTTTTCATAGAAATGCCTTAGCTTCTAAATGGCCTACTTGAATGACCTAGGCTCATCGAACTCAATTCAATATTTAAATTCAAATGGTAACCCACTAATGAACCTCTCAATATTGGAATTTTCCTCTCTAAGATAAGGCATATACCTCAATAACTCGAAGAACTTTCTAGTGTACTCATCATTTGTCATAGATCCCATCTTTAGCTCATAAAATTCCTTCGCTCTTTCGTTAAAGTTTCTTTCTGAAAAATACTTCTTCTTGAATAATCGCTCAAACTCACTCCAAGTCAAATCTTCCTCATGAATGCATCTGAAATTCCTCACATCTTCCCACCAAATGTCTGCTTTACCTTTCAGACTGAATGTAGCCACTCTAGCTTTCATGTTCTTTGAATATTCATGGAACCTGAAGAATTTCCTCACGCAAAGCAACCATGGCTCTGCATCCTATGGTTTCTTCATCTCTCCATCAAATATTGGTGGTTTTTCTTTATTAGATTCATCCAGAAAATATCCCCTGTTACTCTTCCTATAAGGATGATACCAATGACAATCATGATGCCTATCTTAGTCAGAACTAGAATCATACATGTGTATATGCCCTCTCCTATCTAGAGTTTCCATCAACCTACCATCTCTCACTATGTTGGATCTATCTGACCTGTGACTGACTAACATATACCCCATTAGTTTTATCCTCCTTCTCATAGTTGATACGACGTGGTCCCTATCGCTACAAATCTAACAAACTCTTAAGTATTACTACATTTACCTCTGCTTGCTTCTCTTATGCCTGCATGATTATGTCATTATTTTCCTTACAACTACTTATTTCTGCCTTTAAGCTTCTCATTGTAACTGCCAGATCAGAAGAGTTCCCAACACCATACTACTCTTCAGATTCGTAGGAAGAGTCTTGGTAGTGAACCATCTTGCTATCCATTTGATATTTCTTCGTACAATGTGTATCATGTCAGCTAAAGCAAATCACAATAAACCAATGTACCTTAGTATAGCTCAGGGAGAATACCTTGTCTGCAATATCAACAAATCATCGTGATACATGTATAACATAATCATGAGAGCATATAAAAACATAAAACATAAGCATATGACCATGCAATCGGCATTCTAGCTAGGATCTAGTCATCAATGCATGACCTCATTAACAAAATTCATCACAACCTCATGCATGAAAACCACCATAATTATCTCACTATATGCTTTACCACATGCAAACATGACTCTTCATATGTGATGTATAACCATCCACACATATGCATAAACACATATGATCAAGCATGAATAAACAATACTTGAAATCAAACCTGCAAGAATGATACATACAGCCAAGCATACAAGAATGCAACCAAAAATGAAAGAATGTAACCAAGCATACTACAATGATACATGTAAGAGACATAAATCGACATGTCAATCATACATTGATAGTGATGCATTCCATAATAACACCTCAAATTTCACATGATAACATCACTACAACCATGAACAACATCATGCAAATGCAACAAGCACCTGGAATGCAAGGGTGAGAGACACAATACCACTTTGTTACACCCTCCTCCCACATCTGCACAAGCAACCGGCTAGGCAAGGTAAACATGCGATGAGAGGCCACTATGATATGGGTTGACCTCCTAAGCCATGTTAAGGAAGTGGAACCGAAAGAAACACACCATACAAACATTAATTATCAGCTACAGGACCCTCAGGAACCAATCCAATACTTTAGACAGCTTGCCTTCGGGTCCCAATGAGCTTTTAGACAACTTAAGGCTCAGTCTCTCCCATGCTATAGGCATGAGTGGGACCAAAAATTCAATGTCACTCTCACAGGCTTACTTGTGAGCGACCAGAGACCAAAATTTCCAGTTCTATGCTAGCAACTATGGGATGTGAGCCACTTTTTCAAGCCCAAAGTCCAAGTCACTTCCTAGAATTGAACCATCTCTTTAGATCAATAAAATAACATGGAAATGAGAGTACTAAAGAAAACACGTGTTCAAGACAACGACGGGACCCCTACAAGCCATGACAGACATTTCATCAAACATATTGCAAATGTGTGATCTACAGGTGTAATTAACATTTCTGAGCATAGGGGTCTCATACTTAGCTAAGAATCAATAAGAACCATTGGTGCCTCAACACATCAATTGCCATTCCATCCATTAGGTGATAGATAAATTGATCATTCAATTACAAGTAAAAACATGAGAAAATCCATACATGGTTGTTTCCATAAAACACATACATAACAAGCATGATAGGGACAAAAATACTCATGAAAGTATGATCATATAGACCACATACAATCCATAAAAATGCTCATAGAAATACAAGGAGAAATAACCTTTTATTAATGCTGGAAAATCCAAACCCGAGATGGGACTTCCATGTTCCACTCGACCATAGAGTGGCTGAGCCAAATATCTCTTTAGCAATTCACCCCCATGTCATATTCTAAGCATGAATGTGGGATCTCATAGAACACATCAATAAAAACTCATACAGGGCTTCTAGAGCTCATCACCCTCAACCCATAAAACAATGATTTTGCCTCATGATTGGAAATCGCAAAACCATCATCTGATCAGTCTCTATCCCAGTCATGCAGGGCACTGGAGCATTTGTTCCAACGAAGGCTCTAAGACTAATAACTCAACCCGTGGCTGTCGCTCGGCTCCACAACATTTGTCCAACCAAGGCTCTAGGACTAGTAACTCAACCCACCAAGGGCTCCAAAGTGTTTGTCCAACCAAGGCTAGAAGACTAGTAACTCAGCCCAATTTGTTAAAGGGCTCCAAAGCGTTTGTCCAACCAAGGCTCCAGAAACTAGTAACTCAACCCAATCTAAGGAAACATGACAACCAACCAAAAAAAACAATGAAGGTAAACCCACAATCAACATGGCTATCCAAGAAATGGAAAGAATAGGCAATTCACTGTCAATCTAGGCAATCATCCATTCCAATGACATATCACAGACAATAAACCATATGCATGTGTCGTGCATGCCAAAACTAGTGAAGGAAAAATACATGCAACTTGGTACCTGCAAGAAAATATGATGTAGCTAATGATCCTAATGCCCTCTTGTGCTTTCCTACTCTTCCTTTGGCTTCTTACTCCAAGAAACAAAGTATGCCACACACTCCAAGAGTGCTCCAAGAAAAATCTAAGTCTCCAAGAGTATGCGAGAGAGAGAGAGAGAGAGAGAGAGAGAGAGAGAGAGAGAGTAGAAGAGAGCTCCAACACTGAACTAAAAAAAGTCTACCAAATGATGCTTAGAAGCCTTTTTATGACTATGTTGTAGCGGCTACAACCACCCTCCAAAATTTTTCCTTAGCTTCGTTTTGGAGCCTCCCTACCAGCCATCCTTAGAAGCATGTCTTGCATTGTAAAGTACATAGGCTTGAGCTGAGTTTCAATGGCTTGCCAACCTGTGCATGTCAGTTTGCTTCACTCCCTTCATAAGCTACCATTTCAAACTTAAGCTAGTTCCCAGCTGAGTAGCTCCCTCAGAAAATTACCCAATTTTGGAGGGGAACCAGCCTTCCCTCTAGAAATTACGCAAATCTACTGGGAAGCCTACTGGGCTCAAAAATTGCGCAATGCAGTTAGACATGCTTCCTTGAGAAAACTGTGCAATCTAGCCCAATACTACAGCTCAACCCATAAATTAAGAAATTTTGGGCTACAGTCACCTGTTGACCCTAGAAATTATGCAATTCCTTGGGGACAACCAACCCAGCTTAGTCTAGAAACTACGTAAATCCCTCTCCCAGTCTTGTAGGTTGTTGCATGTGCCTTCAGGTTGACCGATTCCCTCAAGGACCAAGCAAAACTAATTTTCATGGATGGGTTGCTTTTACAGAAATAGCAAAAGGTAGCATGCAAAAGGCATTCCTAGATTTATGGATCTATTTTTAGCAGTTGGAGGTTACATGCAAAGATCATTTTAGAAACCTCTTGCTAAGTGTGGCTTTTTCCTAGATTTGTGGCATGGGAATCATAACCTCGATCTTATTAAAACTTATGAACCGAACACTTCATAGCTCATTCCTCACATCAAACTTGTAGCTCTGACATCCCACATCGCATTAAGGAGTCTTCAACACTTTCAACTTAGTTGTTTCAAGATAAGTCTGCTTCTCATGTCTTGCGCTACTTCTCTGTCACTTTTCGTGTTTCGCTTTATGTAAGTGTTGTCTACTTGATTTCAATGAAAGCTTCTTTTCGTTTTGATGTATGTTAGCTTGTAGAAGAATTGTTTCAATTTTTGTTTGCATCCCACTGTTGTCGCATGCATGACACTATTTTTCACTAACGGTCATCGTTGTAGTGACCCGCTTCACACCCATGCATGCTTTATCATTTTTTGAATCCTTCACTTATTGTTTGCATGCATGATCATTCACTCTTGTTTACACTCAGTATCACCATGCATTCAGAATTCTCATGTTTTCAGTCACCCGTCGGTGGGTCTAGGCTGCTTTCACCTAGACCTTGCCTTGCCCAGCTAGCATTGTGCATTTCTGGAAGTGAAGGCTCTACCTTCCCTCCAGAAATTGCAAAATTCTGGACCAACACTGACCTCTAGGCTTGGATTGCACAATTCTGGGAGGCAGTCCCTTGCTCGCCCCAGAAACTGCGTAATGCAGTTTGCTAGTTTGCATGTCACTCCTGACTTCAATTGCACATTGTACAATTTCAACCCTTAGCAGGATAGGCTGGAGTGTGCATTATGTAGTTCTAGCAGTGAGTCAACCTCCCAATAGCCTGGATTGTGCCTTGTGCAATTTTGGCACTCAGTCACCCAGCCTCCTGGTGAAAATTACGCAATCTTCACAAATAGCCACACATATATGTTTCACGTCACTCCTCCAGTTTGTTTTCATTTTCAACTGACAAATTGCTTGCCATGAGTGTTGTTATGTCTCCAAGTATCATAGGTGTTCATCTACCTCTCAAAAACATATGTACAATGGTTTCTAGGAGAGCATAGTTAAAGAAACCGTTGAGAGCACAACTTGGGATGCATTCAACCAAGCGTCTATGAAATTTCCTTTCTATCAAGACATCAAGTTGTTTTTGGACAAGGATATCAAGATGAAATGGAAGAAACATCGCAACAAACAACACCATCAGCAGTACCAGAAGGTAGCACACATGCATGCGACAAATGCAAAAAGAAGGTTGTTAACAACACAGAGGCGGAGCAAAGTTGTAAGTTCAAGTAGATCCACTTGTGATGAAAGAAGATTTAGATATTGAGGCTATGAGGTGATAGTGTGGCAGGAGGATCGCATGAAGGTATAGAGAAAAACAGAGAAGGAGATTCATGTGTTGAAGTAGAAACTCAAGGAAGAACAAGAATTGCACAGACGAGAGAAGTATTTGCAAAAGAAATAGGTGTTGGGTGTATTTTTTATACCTGTTTCTTATACTCTCTTTCCCCATTCTTGATCCTCTTTCCCTCTAGGCCAATAAAAATTTACATGTTAATCGCCTTTTCCTTATTATGAACAGCCTATTTTTCCATCATGTTATTTTTTCATTTTTGCTGAATATAATGATGAATATTCCCTTTTATGGCTAACTAGGGTAAGAATTGGAGAAGTCTTTTGGATCCTCTCCTCTTTTTTAGGTGTTGCTTGTGAGCACAAGGTTATGGAATGAACAGACTTGCTGATCGGTTTAAGAGAAGGATGGAATAGATTGTTGTTACACTCAGTACGCTATTAGAGGTGTTGTTGTTACACCATGTGCTGTTACAGATTATCGTTGTTACACATCAGGTGCCATTACAAGGTTTTTGTTACCTAGTGATTTTTGTTACATCCCAAACCATCATTTGACCGTAGGATGTTGTTACACAGTAGTTGGAAAAGACGTGGGTATCATTGCACACAACAACTATTGGAAGTTATGAATTGTTTATTTAGAAAGTGACAAATGAAATTGGTCATGATCTTAACGAATGTATTTGAATACCATTTGTATTTAGGAACTGATTATAACAATTTCTATTTTATGATCAACATGAGAATTGTGAGATTCTCATGACTGATCTATTCCTAATTTTGGATATGTAATAACTATAAGAGAAAATTAATCTCTCGTGTATGGAGATGACATATAGAGCACTTTTATTTTGATCTTGTAACTTTAATTATTTTTAATATCAAAGACACTTCGGTGATACTGTTGTTATTTCTAATTCGATTCTTTAACTAATCTCATGTTCATTCCTGCGCCCCTGCTAGGAGGAAGGGCCCTCCTCTTTAGCAGGGACTTCAATGGTAGGGTCGTTGTATATTATTGTTTCTTTCTTTTATTTTTTGTATGGTTTTCTCTTTTCATTGTATAATTTGTAGAATATATCTACTGCAGTTCCATAATTATGTTATGTTCTTACACCAATTTGAGTAGAAGTATGGTAGTTGACCAACTGGCGTAGTTATTAGTACAATGTGTGGCATGCCTTTGCTCGGGTAATTTTGAAGTGTGATTTCATTTATGTAGTGTGTTTTAGTTTATGCATGAGTGATTTAATTTCTGCAATTGATTCAATGGTGTTCTTTATTGTTTTCTATTATCATTCTTGGTTGTAGTGTATCAGCATAGACAGTGAAAAATCAATTGAAATAATAGACCTACCCTGGGTTGACAATTAAATGGTTGCAATCTTGGTTAATTAGGATTGATTAAAACAACACTACATTTTGTCATCATTGTCAGGGAGGGTAGTTGATGATACAGTCAGCCAAGTTGTTTGTTTGATGATAAAGTGTTCTTAATCCACAATTGTTGGGCGGTAAGACGAGAGGTAAGAACCTATGCATCACTTTAATATACTTGGGTAGGCTCACCATTGTGATCACTAGGGAACTTAGGGTGTGGCATTTAGGTTTTTTCTTAAAGCGTTCCTTCATCTCTTTAGTTGTTGTGCGGTAAGACGAGAGGTAAGAACCTATGCATTGTTCTAAAATACCTGGGAAGGCTCACCACGGTTGAAGATTCAGACACTTAGGGTGTGAATTAATACACATAGGGTCCATGTGTGCAACTGAGGGAATTATAGAAATACCAAAAATACCCCCCGACTCTAATTAGTCACAGAAAACATGGATTTTGAAAAGGAAAGGAAGAGTGTAGACTTGGGAAGGAAAACATTTATACATGAACTGATCTCAAAGGCAGACAAAGAACAATCAAGTTCTCAAAGGCACACAAGGAAAACAGGGCCACAAAAAGTTTTTAGTCTCATAACAAGGACATAAACCTTTGATTCCTCTGTCTCAGGACCATACCATTCTAAAGCTAGCGAAAGCACTCCCAAGATTAAGCATGTGATTCGGGAATAGCAGGGGGAAGCTAGTAACCAGAACCTTAGGACTAAGGGATAAGTGGAAACTGAAGGGGAACACCAAACACCTAAAATAGGAGAGCACTTATTGGTTTATCAATATCTAGACTCAGGAAACACAATGAAATAGTTAGCCCTGAAGCCGTTTGAGCTACCAATTTCACCTGGAAGACAATCACAAGAATAGTTTGAAGAACGTATATTACAATAAGGATTAGAAGGGTTAGCAATGTGGGACAACAATAACAACAAAACTAGAACATATGCTATTTTCACCACTTTTGAGTTCCCAATTGAGGATATAAGAGGTGAGGCTCCCATGAAAAATATTCCTTTATCATCCTTATCATATTTTCAAGGAATGATTGTATAAGACCCAGAGACCTTCTTATTTGAATTTGATGTCTAATGCAGGAGTTACAACTATGTTTCAGATGCTCAGAAATTAAAATTATTTCCTACTACTCTAAACGGAGTAGCCTTGATATGGTGCATGGAGTTAGGCTCTACTTCTATTTGAACATGGAGCGACATGAAGGAAACATTTTTATCAAAGTATCAACACTATTACAGAACCAGGGACTTAAGAGAGGAAGTATTCAAGATGACACACAAGGAGGATAAGGGACTCGAAAACTATGTGGCATAGTTTCATTATAATTTACAGAGGTCTAAACACAGTGATTTAGATCATGAGAACTTGAATACCATATTTTTAAGAGGAATGAGGGATGACTTCCTTGATACCCTGAATCTATTAGGAAAAGGGGACATGTCTCAAGAACCATTTGCTAAAATCATAAATCTCTATCTGAGATGCTCTAGCAGGTCATCGAAGGGAAGAAGCACAATCCAAGATGCCTTTGCCCGATTAAAAAATATGCAAGTGGAGGAGTAACCAGAGAAGAGATTAGAAATTTATTTGAAAATTTCAAAACCAACATCCTCAACACTCTATCTACCCAGATAACAACAACACAAATCAAGTAGACACAAGGGGAAGTTGATACACCTCTAGCTATGTTTTGTTTGAATTTATGGAAGAAACATCCCTTGAGGGAGTCTGAAATGAACAACATCAGCTTGTACAATATTTGTGAGCTAGAAAATTCTATAGGTCAATGTTTGAAGCTTCCTAGACTGAAAACAGTACTCAAAGAATCGAGTGAAGAAGTTCAGTCCCCTTATTTCATCGGACCCAGAAGACCATGGTAGTCGTGACCTCCAGGTATGTCCCAAGATTTTTATTCTTTTAATTTGTGGAATAATGCATATAACGCTCAACAATATCCATGGAAATACTCTGCTCCTTCTCTAGCACATTTTCCTTCGCCCTGGAACCATTGATCCCCCTCTCCATTATTACATATCCTCCATCTCAACCATATCCTTGGAATCAGAACTGGAGAGGGAATGTCCAAAGTACGATCCCTTCTAGATTACCAATGTAGCAGTAGCTACAACTGCCCCCTTTCCAAACTCTTGTTCCTACACCACATGTGCAACCCCAATTACTTGTGCAACCTAACCCTAACCTGAACAATAAAGTAGCCCATAGCATAGAGGCTCTGACTACCTTCCAAACCTACCTTATCACTCATGTTGGACTTAATGAAATTCAACTATGGTCAGGTAAGGTGATTAAACGAAACCTCTCCCCTATCATCACCGAGGAGGAATGTGAACCTTCCAAGGGAGGTACAGTAGATCTTGAGATTATTTTTACACTTGTAACAGTAGATACAGAGAAAATTGTTATGCAAGTAACAGCCAATCCAAGAAGAATTATTACTTCTATAACGTCCAACTCAAGTAAGGTTGATACACCTGTAGCAGCCAATTTGACTATTATGACTCAGGATCCTTTGTATCCTCAGAGATTAACTGAGACTGGAATGACCTCATAACCCGAATCTGATTTCCTTAGGGAGTTGAAAAACCTACACGTATGAACTCCTATACTACAAGCTCTTAAAGAAGTACCTATTTATGCCAGAATAGTACGAGATCTGTGCATTAAGAAATCTGGAAGGAATCCTAAGGACCCTGCTACCATACAACGTGATGGGGAAATTGTCTGAATTAATGACTTCTCAGCATCTTTTAACCAAGTATAATGATCCATGGAACCCTACGGTTACTTTCTACATTAATTATCGGCCCATAACTAATACATTGATTGATCCTGGGATGATCATCAATGTGATGACAAAGGACTTCTTTACCATACTGGGGCTACATGGGCTTATACATATGCCTACTGTACTTTAATTAGTAGATAGGTCTAGTGTTAAACCTGACGGAGTATTAGAGACATAGTAATCACAATAGCTTCTTGGAGTTATTTGGTTGAATTTATTATCTTACAAACCAAATCAAACCTAGGGGGCATCCTTTGATTCTAGGGAGAACCTGGCTGACCACCGCAGATGCATTTATAGGATGCATATCCAAATCTATGATGATTTAAAATGGTGAGGCTACAAAAAAACTTAATATTTACCCCCCAAAACCAAATATGGATTTGAATAATCCCTGGTGGGATGAACTTGAACCCAAATTAGATCTTTCCCTATTGCTCCTCACTCTAGGAAAAGCTCATTATTTCAACGATGAGACAGAAGATGATATCAATAATGGATTAATTAGTAACTCTCTTTTTGTCGCTTCTATTTAAAATTGAAAGGAGGAAGAAGAGGTAGAAGATATATGATTTGAACAAATGAGAACCGCTCCGCATACTCACAATAGTCCAATCGAAATAGAAGTAGGAAAGTATATGAACATTAATCCCAATCTAACTACTAAGCAAAACAAATCTTTGTTACAGTTGTTACAAGAATATACAAAAAGGAATTTACATGGGACTACACAGATATGAAAGGGATTCATCCCAACCTGTGCACTCATCGCATTTATTTGAAATCAAGTTGCAAGTGAATTAGACAACTACAGTGCCACATGAACCCTGCGGTGAAGGAGGTAGTGAAATAAGAATTACAAAAACTCTTGAATGCTAACTTTATTTATCCATTATCTGACAGTTAGTGGGTGTCTCCTCTTGTCATTGTCCCTAATAAGAATGGAAAGTGGAGAGTCTATGTGGATTATAGAGAACTCAATAATGCCACTTAAAAGGACCATTTTCCTTTACCATTTATAGAATAGGTCCTTGATACCCTTTTCAAGAAAAAGTTTTTTTCGTTTTTAGATGGGTTTAGTGGCTACAACCAAATATAGGTTGCTCCAAAAGATCAGGATAAAAAAACATTTACTTGCCCTTGGAGAACTTTCACATACATAGTACTCCCTTTTGGACTTTGCAATGCGCCAGAAACATTTTAGAGGGAACTACTTGGGTCTTTTTTCTGATTTGTTGAATGACTCCCTTGAAATCTTCATGGACAATTTTACACTTTATGGTGATGCTTTTGAAACAACATTAGTTAATTTAGAATAAGTGTTCGAATCTTGTGTACAAAGTAATGTTGCTCTGAGCACTGAAAAATGTCACATGATGATGACTGAAGGGATCTTGCTGGGACAATACATTTCTTCTAATGGGATCAAGGTAGAACATGCTAAAATAGAGGTAATTTTGAGAATTCCAACTCCAAAGATGCAAAAGTAGGTATGTAGTTTCTTGGGACATGTAGAGAATTACAAAAGGTTTATAGAGAATTTTTCAAAAATTGCATTGCCATTGTTTTCTTTACTTATGAAAGATGTATAATTTTTGTGGACAGGAATGTGTGAGTAGGCCTTTTTGAAGCTGAAATGTTGTGTATCAGTAACTCTATTTTTACGTGGACCTAATTGGGAACTGTTGTTTAACATAGCTACAGATGCATCTGATATTGTTGTAGGTGCTCTTTTGGGTCAGCTAGAGGATAGGAAACCTTATGTTATTTATTAGATAAACAATAATTTGACCCCGATTGAGCTCAATTACACAATGATCGAGAAGGAATTCTTAGTAGTAGTGCATGACATCAATAAGTTTCGACAATATATCACCAGGTATCAAGTATTTGTAGACACTGACCACTCCTTTATTCATTTTTTAATGAATTAATCCAATTACGAATGGTAGCATTACATGTTGGTTATTGTTGTTACAGGAATTTGATATCACAATTGTAGATAAAACTAGAAAAGATAATATAGTTGATGATTTTCTTTCTAGGTTAATTATTGATGAAAATTGCATTCCTACTAAAATTCCTTCCCTGATGAGCATCTCTTTGTTATTTCTACTTCTCACTATGGTATGCAGATATAGGAAATTATCTTGTTGCAAGGAAGTTTCCACAATAATTGTCCTCCAAGGAAAAGAGAAATATCATACAGTGGAGTGCTACCTATACCTAGATAGATGGGAATCTCTATCACATTGGACAAGATTTTCAGATCACACATTGTGTTAGGGAAGATGACATCTTTGACATCCTTAAGGCTTGTCATGAGGAACCTTGTGAAGGGCATTTCGCAGACAAGTAGATTGGATACAAAGTCCTTTCAAAGGGATATTATTGCCCAACAATATTTTAGGATGCCAAGAAGTTCATGAAAGGATGTGATAATTTCCAAAGAATAGGCTAACCATTGCAATTAGATGAGATTCCGTTACAACCTCAAATAGTATTAGAACCTTTTGAGAAATGTGCCTTGGATTTTGTGGGACCAATTAATCCTTCATCCAGATAGAAATCCTACATCTTGGTCTGCACCGATTGTGTCACAAAATGGGTTGAGGCAAAAGCACTAACTAGAGCCACAAAGAGGTTGTTTTAGACTTCATGTTTGAAGACATCTTGGTCCGTTTTGGTAAACCCAGGGAGATAGTGACAGATGGAGGGCCCCAATTTACATCCCATATGATCCAAAAGGTGGTTGAAAAATATAAAATCCGCATAGAATCACAACACCTTATCACCCACAAGTGAATGGCCAAGTGGAAAGCACCAACAAATTAATTGAGGGGATTCTTACCATTACTGTGGCTAGTCACCGAAGGAATTGGGTTGATAAACTTCCAAAAGTTTTGTGGTCATATAGAACTACATGGAGGAATACTACGGGATTCTCACCATATGAACTTTTGTATGGTAAAAATGCCTTATTCCTATTGACTTTGAAATCAAGACATTGAGAATACCATTGCAGGTGAATTTGGATCTCGCTATAGCACGAAAGCAAAGGTTGAACCAGCTCAATGAATTGGAGGAGAAATGGTTGGCTACTATCCTGCAACAGAGAGCTAAGTGGCATGACAGGTTAATCAAGAAGAAGTTTTAGAAAGAATATTGGGCTCTCTTATATGATACATGATTGAAGGACTTTAAGGTAAGCTCTGCATCAGATGGCTAGGTCCCCATGAGGTAGATGTAGTCTTTGACAATTGGACTATGAATTTGGTTACCCTTGACAGTGTGAGAACACCACTGCTTGCAAATGGGCACCGTCTTCAGTTATATCATAACCTGCTTCAAGGGATTCATTTGTTAACATTTTCATGAATTCGAACTTTCAGATTATAGGAGCAGGGGAAAACCCCCCTGTGTTGCTTCTAATTTTTCAATAAGTGTAACAAATGAAAACCAACCTCTGTTGGGTATTGTTACACTTGCTAAAATAAAAAAACAAAAATAATAAGAAAAAAACAAAAATAAGAAAATAAGAAAAAAAATAATGAAAATCATATGGCTGTGAAAAACCTCTTTTAGGGCACAGAAAAGAAATTTCTGTAATAGTTGAAAACTACTCTGTGGCAATTGTTACACACTCTGAAACAACATTAGTTATTTCAGGCATATCTTACAATAATTTTGTTATACGACTGTTTTAGTTATTTTCTTTTATCTTTTATGGAAACCAATAATACATAACAGTCATCTTGGTTGTTACCTCTGTAACAATTCACGACTTCTAGAAATAATCCAAGTAAATTATCTATTGTAATGCACAACATGCATCACCATGATTCCGGAGAAGTTTCCTTGATCACCGAAATTAAATTCGCACACCTCGTCACCAATGTATTCTCTCCATGTCACACCAGGTATGTTATGAAAATGGTAATATCTCTATCCTCTTTTATTAAGTAATTATGGCAATATAATGCGATATCCTTTTGATGGTCGAGGTCGGCCATCACATTTAAGCTGTCAGGGGTGGCGCCAAAATACATAATGACATGACCTTTGCATGACCTGTAAGCATTTAAAAACTGAAACCAAAGTATGATGATCTGCTAATCATGAACATTTAATGATCGATCATTCCAAAAAGGGAATTGTACCTTAGACTAGACCTTCCATAACTTAGCATTAATAAGAAAATGTTATTGCGCAGTACGAATCTTGATTTTAAATCCTTTCCTTTAACCTCACTGCGTCACCCTACCATTTACCCACTTTTGAAGCATTGTATCCTCATTCTGAACTCTCAAACAGAAGTGGAGGGGAACAATTTACAGATCTAGAATAGCTGAGCACAGTGCCAATCACTTCGGAATTTCTCAAGGAGGAAAAGAGAGGAGAACAACATTGAAATAATGTAGTAATGGGTTACTGTTGTTACACCTCGGGTGTCGTTACAAGGTTTTTGTTACCTAGTGATTGTTGTTACATCCCAAGCCATCATTTGACCACGGGATGTTGTTACACCGTAGCTAGCAAAGTCATGGGTACTATTCCACGCAACAACTATTGCAAGTTATGAATTTTTTATTTAGAAAGTGGCAGATATAAGATCTTAACCAATGTATTTGAATAGAATTTGTATTTAGTAACTGGTTAAAATAATTTCTATTTTATGATCAGCATGAGAATCGTGAGATTCTCCTTTGCTGATCTATTCCTGATTTTGGGTAAGTAATAACTATAAGAGAAACTTAATCTCTCATGTATGGAAATGACATAGAAAGAACTATTATTTTGATCTTGTAACTTTTAGTTTTTTTTATTATCAAATACAATGTTGGTGATGTTGTTTTTGTTTCTAAGTTGATTCTTTAACTAATCTCATGTTCATTCATGTGCCCTTACTAGGGAGGAAGGACCCTCCTCTTTAGCAGGGACTGTAGCGGTAGAGTAGTTGTGTATTATTGTTTCTTTGTTTTATTATTTGTATGGTTTTATGTTGTCATTTTATAATTTGTAGAATATATCTGCTTCAATTCCAGAATTATTTTATGTTTTTACACCAATTTTATTAGCCGTATGGTAGTTGACTAGCTAGTGTAGTTATTAGTACAGTCTGTGGCATGCCTTTGCTCTGGTAATTGTGAAGTGTGATGTCATTTCTCTAGAGTGTTTTAATTACTTCATGAATGATTTAATGCCTACAATTGGTTCAACAATTTTCTTTACTATTTTCTATTTTCATTCTTGGTTATAGTGTATCGACAGAGACAGTCAAAACTCCACTGAAATAACAAACCTACCCTGGGTTGACAATTAAATGGTTGCATTCTTGATCAATTAGGATTGATTAAAACAACACTACAACAGGTACAACAGGAGGTGCAAGATGCACAGACTAATGAAATTCTGCCCATACAAGTTATAGACTCCTCCCAATAGCTGGCATGGAGCAAACAAGGTGAGCAGTGTCGTTGATCGCATGTAAGGGTGTTCAGGAGCATGGATGTCATTACGTGCATGAACTTGATCCCACCCATCAACACACTCATTGAGGAAAAGATAAGAACCAAGCCCAACCAGAGATGAACATGTATTTCGACAGGTTGATGCGCATAGTCACCAACACACACTTGAAGATCACTGCAAACACTATGCATTAGCATGTTGTTGGTCCAGTAGCACTCAAGATGATGATGCACATATTATCAAATGAGTTGGAGAAAGGAGCCACACCAGTGTACCCAGATGAAATGGAGGCAAGAGTTCATTTACAACACGATGTCACCATTGAGTGCATGGACACCATCATAGATGACCAAGTCTGGCATCAATTCGCCATCATTAACCATTGCGAGCATGTTGAAGAGTTGGTCTTCTTACAACTGTCCGACTCTTAGTGATAGCTTACATGACTTTCTCAAGCCTATTTTGTCTCACATGGGTACATGTGCAGATTGTCTGTAACATCTTGTAAAATGAAAGTCCAAGTGTCAATAGTTGAATGTAATAATCATGTAGTAGGTGAAGATTCATGAGGGTAGGTGAAGAGTCACAAAGGGAAATGTCAATGGTCACTTGACCCTTTTCTATTTATAGAACCTCATAACTCATTTTAAGGGATTTTGGTCAGCCAAGCTTCCAATAGGAGTATCTTAGAGAAATCTTGGAGAGTATTGTAATGAGCCTTGGCTTCTCCATAGTTCATAGCTAGTACATCTCTTTGGAGGAGCAAGTGGCAGTGACTATAACATTCCATTATCGCAACTAGTGTTTGTTCATGGTTGTATTGTATGATTGGAACTTTCACCTCTTAATAGAATAGAGCCAACATGTTTCATACATATTTTGTTATTGTATTTCAATTAACTTGCTTACTCTAACGATATATGTATTTGTTTTCTTACGCATGTATGTATAGACTCTTTCTGTATATATATGTATGAATCTTACTGAAATGTGTTGTTGGTTTAACCATCACTTTGGATTTTTGGTTCACCTTCCTTCTTGATTGTGATGAATCTTTGCTCGTGTGTTCCCTTCCAAGGTGCATGTTTACACAGGTTACCATTAGTGCACTCACTCCACTTTCCGTGTGTTAGAACTGTTCATGCACCTTCCTTGGCTTGTTGCACGTCACACCCTTGCTACCAATAGGGACATTTTACCTGCCTCTGCGTGCAACCGTGGTGAAGGCAATACTGTACGACCCACTATTGGGACTCTTACACCAAATGCTCTAACGTCTAGTTGGGACTTGTTACTGGGGAGATCCCCTAACATGTTGGTGGTTCGAACATCGTCAAGATTTTTGGCGCTAGAAGGAGGAACAAATGACAAGCTATGTCCTCTAATCCTATTTTGAATCTTCACACATCTATCATGGATTCTATCAAACTCATCCCTCCAGGATGTCTTTCGCATGACAAACCTCTCGACATCATGAGGTAGTTTGCTGATCCCTTGTCCAAATTCATGTATGATGGTGAAGGTGAAGTACATGGCCTGAGTACTTAGAAGACTTATATGCATTCCTTACAAATGAGTTTTACACAGAAGAAGCCAGCATGATGATTGCATAAACACTTTGTGAATCCCCACTACAGTGGAGTTGGAGTCTGCCTCCAAGCAGCTTGCACTCACTTCAGCAGTTTTGTGATCTCATTGAATCTACTTCTACCATTTTCATATAGAACCTATAGACCAAAAAATGTTAGCACTATAGAAGACCCTACAAGAATCGCCTATGGAATTTTGGGACCGCTTCGTTGTGTGTTGCAGTTTCAAGCTCCAAAAAGTCATATGAAATTCCAATATCTCATGGACAAATTTGAGCATTTCCTTACCAAAATTTTCAATCCTAAGAAGAATTTCAAGCCCAAGCCCCACTCAGCATACTTCACTGGTGGATCTGTGCAATCACAAATGGACACTGTCACTATCAGAAGTGACTGTCTGTCGCCCCCACATCAAAAAACTCCACCACTACAGAGTGATGTGGGAGAACATGCATACACATCTATTCAACTGTCACATTCTCCCAACATCACTTTGCTCCATTCTCACGTATACTTGGTTCCTAATCCCATGGGTTGGCACATGTATCTCGTACCTCAACCTCTGTCTTTGTATTCTGATGATCCTCTAGATTGCATTGTTTTGTGTTCTTCCATTCCAGGCTCTACACCTATTATGAACAAGGATCAATCCATTGACAGAGTTGGTGTTGCACAACCAACCTACACTGTCATTCATGAAGAGTATGACTGGGAGCTTGAGCATCAATCCTCAGCAAAGGATGCTTCCCTTCTATCTGAACCTCCTCCGTGTTTTCCTGACATCTTTTGTGATTCTATCATCCCTAATTTTGCATGTGTATCCCTGTATACGAATGCATCCATTGTTTATCATTCGCAGAACACACTGGATGTCATTCCATTATCCAACAATGGAGAGGACAAATCATTCATTGAACATCCACTTGTTTCTTCATCTACTCATTTTGGAAACACAGAGGCTAAACGTTCTTGCTTCTCACTTCATCTGCTCATTCCAGAAATGTAGTGGTTGAACGTTCCTACTTCTCATCTAACCCTCTGTGTGATTCATCAAATCATGAGGATGCCGACAAACATCCTAAATTTTCTAATCTTGGTTGTCGTGATCTCTCTACTTCTTCATCCAATCATAATATTGAAACACCCAAGGCTCCTCATTACTCATCTGTATGCATTGAAGATCAATCTCACACTCATACATTGCTTCCTCCATTCAAACTACACGATCCCATCGCTCATGCATTGGAGGAATCTTACACAGCAAGCACACTTTTGCAACGTAAGTGGTCTACCTTTCTCATGTTTTCTTACATGTCACAGTCAATAGAATGCGTACACTTAACATCTACATGCAGTGTAGCACAAAACCATGGCAAGACCACAGAGTGCATCTCATGTGCTTCACTCACTTATGTTATGTGGACACATTTAGACTCAGAGTGTGTTTGACTTCACTGTTATATCTTTGATGTTTGATGGTTCACATAGCTTTATTGTTCACGAACGATGCCTTCAATAACATGGGTCGACCAATGCGTCGATGGCTACAATGTAAGTATCACTTTACATAAGTAGACCCATGCACCGTTAGCTTAGGAGTAGGAGTAGTGTTTTCTTTTGGTTTGTTTGCTTGCATGCATGTTTGCTTCTTACTTCCCACGTTTGTTTTCTCGTCTACTTGTCTGCTTACTCGCTTTTCTTACGCATTTACTTTTTCTTTTTCTTTGTTTTGTTGTTTTCTTTCTTCGTTACATCCATAGGTTAGTTTCGCATGAAACCATGTACAACTCGTGAAACAAGTTGGGTAAACTAAAAAAGGACATGTGCAGTGATCAACACTTGGTTATCTATTTTCCTGCCCCTGTATGAAGAACTTGTTTTCTTTAGTCCATGATACATCAATGGAAAATACATTATGTTCATGGTGAAGCTTGGTGAAAACACAACGCTTGCACACTAACTAGTATCACCTACTCTAGTCAGTTGTTTCTGGGTTAATCCTTGTCATCTCAGTCAAGTAGAGTAAGGTGAGGGGGGAAACCTTAACAAGCACCACAAAGGTATATATAAACTACTTCTCTGAAGGAAAAACCTCTTATTCTCTCAATAATTTAGGATCCCTCTTCTGCCTCTGAAATAAATAAGTGCTACGCACAGTTACGAAAATGAAAAATGAAAAATGAAAATGGAAAAAAAATTGAAAAAATGAAAAATGAATAAGCAAAAAGAAGAGAAAGGCTTCCTACACAAAGAGGTGATGCAAGTAACTCTATCAAGGTACTAACTAGGCTCGCTAGCAGTAGATCGATGCTTCTGTTCTTGCGTGACTCTGCCAGGGTACTGTCCAACCCTACTGGCAGTGGAGCAACACCAAATATGAAACTAAAACTTTGGAGATCATATGGCCTGTGCACCAATATTACCCTCATCCCAATCGAAACAACTGTGTTGGCTTGGCTTGGAATGTGTGTCTATTGACCAAGAGCTTGGCAGATGCTACATCTTACAATCAAGCAAGTGTGGAAACCAAGATGAACAAAGAACTGAACAATACTTCCAGAGGTGTTAGACTTGTGTTCACGAACAAGGTCCATTCGAAGAGCTGGAGTTCTACCAGTGTGTCGTCAAGTGTTGTAGCAGCTACAACCACCCTCCAAAAATTTTCTTTAGCTTCGTTTTGGGGCCTCCCTACCAACCATCTTTAGAAGCATGTCTTTCACTGTCAATTACATAGGCTTTAACTGAGTTTCAGCGTCTTGCCATCTTGTGCATGTTAGTTTGCTTCACTCCCTTGACAGGTTCCTATTCTGTACTTAAGCTAGTTGTTGGGGAACTAGCCTTCCCTCCAGAAAGTGCGCAAATTTGCTGGGCAGCCTGTTAGACTTAAAAATTGTGCAATGCAGTTAGACAGGCTTCCTTGAGAAAACTATGAAATCTGGCTGAGCACTATAGCTCAGCGCCAAAATTGCATAATTCTGGGCAGCAATCACCTGTTGACCCCAGAAACTACTAAACCTAGAAATTGCACAATCCCTCAGGGACAACCAACCCAACTCAGCCCAAAAACTACGCAAATCCCTCTCCTAGTCTTGCAGGTTGTTGCATGTGCCTTCAGGTTGACTATTTCCCTCCAAGACTGAGAAAAACTGATTTGCATGCATGTGTTGATTTTCCTAAAATAGAAAAAGGAAACATACAAAAGGAATTCCTAGATTTAGGGATCTTTTTTTAACAGCTGGAGGTTACATGCAAAGATCATTTTAGAAACCTCTCGCCAAGTGTCACTTTTTCCTAGATTTGTGGCATGCGCATCATAACATCGATCTTATCATAACTTATGAATCGGACGCTATAGAGCTCATTCCTCACATCAACCTTGCAACTCTGACATCCCATATCACATCTAGGAGTCTTCAACACTTTCATCTTAGTTTTTTCAGGGTAAGTCTGCTTCTCATGTCTTGCACTGCATTTCTATCACTTTTTGTGTTTCACTTTATTAAGTGTTGTCTTCCTGATTTCAATGAGCAGTTATTTTCATTTTGATGTATGTTAGCTTGTAGAACCATCGTTTCAGTTTTTGTTTGCATCTCACTATTTCCGCATGTATGACAATGTTTTTTCACCAACGGTCATTGTTGCGGAAACGTACTTCACACACATGCATTCTTTCTTGTTTTCTGAATCTTGCACTTATTATTTGCATGCATGATCATTGACTCTTGTTTACACTCAATATCACCACGCATTCAAACTTCTCATGTTTTCAGTCACCTGTCGGTGGGTCTAGAATGCCTTGGCCCAGACCTTCCCTCTCCTAGCTAGCATTACGCATTTCCGGAAGTGAAGGCTCTGCATTCCCTCCAAAAATTGTGCAAGTCTCGCCCAACACTAACCTCCAGGCTTGCATTGTGCAACTCTGGGAGGCAGTGCCTTGTTGGCCCTAGAAATTGTGCAATGCAGTTTGCTAGTTTGCATGTCACTCCTAACTAAAATTGTGCATTGTGCAGTTTTAGTCCTCAGCAAGCCAGGCTGGACTATGAATTGCATAATTCTAGTAGTCATTCAGCCTCCAGATATCTCGGACTATGCCTTGCATATTTTCGGTAGTTAGTCTTCCAGCCTCCCTGTGGAAATTGCGCAATCTTCATAGAAATTCACACAGGTATGTTACATGTCAGACTTGCAGTTTTTTTTTTTGTTTTCAACAGACAAATTTCTTGCCATGAATGTTTTTATGTCTCCAGGTATCACAAGCGTTCATCTGCCTCTCAGTAGCACATGTACAATGGTTTTTAGGAGAGCAGAGTTAAAGACACTGTTGAGAAGGAATCTAGGGATGCAGTCGATCAAGTGTCTAGGAACTTTCCTATCTATGAAGATATCAATTTGTTCATGGAAAAGGATATCAAGATGAAATGGAAGTAGTATCACAATGAGCAACACCATCAGCAACAGCAGAAGGTAGCACACCTGTTTGTGACAAATGCAAGAGGAAGGATGTTGATAGCGTAGAGATGGGGCAAAGTTGCAAGTTCAAGCAGATCCACTTATGATGAAAGCAGCTTTGGAGATTGAGGCTATGAGGTGACAGCGTGATAGGAGAATTATGTGAAGGTAGAGAGAGAAACAGAGAAGTAGTTGCAGGTGCTGAAGTAGAAACTCAAGGAAGAATGGGAGTTACACAGACGAGAGAAGGATTTGCAATAAGAATAGGTAAATTAGGAGGCGCAACATGCAAAGACTGATGAAACTGCACCCATACAGGTTATAGACCCAACCTAGCCACTGGTAGGGAGTAGACAGGGTTAGTAGTGTTGTCGATCGCATGCAAGGGTGTTGAGGAGCATGGATGTCATTATACGCATGCATGTGATCCCACCCATTGGCACACTCATCGAGGCAAAGATAAGAACCAAGTCTAACTAGAGCTGAACATGTATTCTGACAGGTTGATGTGCATAGTCACCAGCACACACTTGAATATTAGTGCAGACACTATGTATCAGCATGTTGCTATTCTAGCTGCACTCAAGATGATGATGCGCATATTATCAGACGTGTTGGACAAAGGAGCCATAACACTGTACCGAGATGAAATGGTGGCAAGAGTTATCCTACAACATGATGTCACCATTGAGTGCACAGATACCATCACAGAAGACCAAGCTTGGCATCAGTTCACCATCATCGATCATTGCGATGATGTCAAAGAGTTGGTCTTCCCACAACTGTCCGAGTCTTACTGATAGCTTGCATGGCCTTTTCAAGCCTATTTTGTCTCACATGGGTACATGTGCATATAGTAGGTGAAGAGTCACAAAGGAGAATGTCAAGGGTCACCCCACCTTTTACTATTTATCGAACTTCATAACTCATTTGAAGGGATTTTGGTCAGCCAAGCTTCCAATAGGAGTATCTTAGATAAAGCTTGGAGAGTATTGTAACGAGCCTTGGCTTCTCCAAAGTGCAGAGCTAGTACATCTCTTTGGAGGAGCAGGCGGCAGTGAGTGTAACATTTCGTTATCGAAACTAGTGGTTGGTCATGGTTGTACTGTATGATTAGAAATTTCACCTCTTAATATAACATAACCAACATGTTTCATGCATATGTTGTTATTATATTTCAATTAACTTGTTTACTCTAATGATATATGTATCTGTTTGCTTACACATGTATGTATAGACCTTTTATGTATATGTATGTATGAATCTTTCTGAAATGTGTTGTTGGTTTAACCATCACATTGGATTGTTGGTTCACCTTCCTTCCAGCTTTTGATACATCTTTGTTCGTGTGTTCCCTTCCAAGTTATGTGTTTACACAGGTTTCCAAGGGGTGCACTCACTCCACTTTCCGAGTGTTAGAACCATTCATGCACCTTCCTTGGCTTGCTATGCACATCACACCCTTAATACCAATAGTGACATCTTACTTGCCTCTACGCACAAACATGATCAAGGTGATACCGTAGGACCCACTGCTGGGACTCTTACACCAAAAAGTCTGAGCTCTAGTTGGGACTTCTTACCAGGGAGATCCCCTGACATGTTGGTGGGTCCAGCATGGTCAATGGAAAGAGAGTTGTATTTTCTTCATTTCCATTATTTTCCTTCATTTTCCTCCTCACATGCAACATGTGACCTTTCAACTCCCTTTTCTCCTAATTTCCATTTTCATATATAAATGTGCCAAAGTGCCATTTTTCCTTTCCAAAGCCTTAGACATTTCCTTTGCTAATTTCCTTAGCCGTAAACAATCACAAGTAATCCCCATCACTAGGATTTTTCCTAACATTCAACTTGGAATAAGTGTCCCATCATCTGTGGTTATTATTTTTCTTTTATTACATGGAATTTTCAATAGGGTTTTTACAATGTCATCTGCTAAAAATGATTTGGGAATTAAGTGTTTTACTATGGCATAATTGGTCATATTGCTAGATACTGTTATAAAAAGAAGACTAATGAAAATAGACATAGACACAAGATTCATACAGGGCATTTTGCTGGTAAAGATCTGAATCATGATCTTAAATTATTTGTGTTTGGTGCTACTCTTTTTGCTGAGACTAATGAGGTTGGAAATTGTTTTGTGGATTCTGGAGCATCACTCATATGGCATGTAATAAATACTGGTATGAAAATTTTAAGGATACCAACAATGATGATAACATCTACCTAGGAGATGACAAAGCATATAAGATTAAAGGGTATGGAGATATCCTTGTGATATTGCCTAGTGTTAATATTAGGCTCATCCAAAATGTCATGTATGTGCCTGGTATTAAAAAGAATTTGATCTCTATTCCATGATTATAGATCAGAATTTAAAGGTAAATATTTTCAAAACTTATTGTGTTGTAAAGGAAGCTAAATCATCAGAAGTCGGTTGCACGAGGAGTAAGAGTTGGAGGCCTATATAAGTTGACTGTTACAAGCATGCCACATCAAGCTTCAACTTCGGCGACTATGACAACAGAGAATCTTTGGCATCAAATTTTTGGTCATATCAACCTTCATGATTTATTGTTGCTATAGAAACAAGGTATGGTTGATGAAATTCCTATTTTAAGGAATGAACATATTGATTGTGAAGGTTTTTCACTTGGAAAAATGCACAGGGATGAATTTCCCTTTAGCTTAAATAGGAAAAAGAAATATATACTTGAACTTGTGCATACTGATATTTGTGGACATATGTAGACAAGGCCCTTAGGTGGAGCTTACTATTTCTTGTTATTTATTAATGATTGCACAAGGTATGCATGGGCATACTTTCTTAGAAGGAAAAGTGATTCTTTTTAGTACTTTAAATAATTTAGAAATATGGTTGAAAAGTATTTAGGGAAGGTCATTAAAATCCTCCGCTCAGATCAAGGGGGAGAACGTAGGCTTGAAAACTTCATCAAATATTGCAGAGATCATGGAATAGCACAACAATTTACAGTACCCCACCCTCCACAATAGGATGGGGTTGCAGAAAGAAAGAATAGAAATATGGTGGAGTGTGCGTGTAGCGTGATTAAAGGTAAGAACCTATCCATGGTTTTTTGGTGGAAGTAATTAGTACTGTAGTTTACTTAAAGAACAAAAGTCCAATTAGGTGTCTTGATCTCAAGACTCCATTTGAGGCTTTGTATGGTTTTAAGCATGTAGTTAATCACTTGAGAGTACTTGGTTCTAGATCTTTTGCACACATTCCTAAGGAAAATAGGAAGAAATTGGATGCTAAAGCTATAAAATGCATATTTGTAGGGTATTGTTTTTATTTAAAAGCATATAAGATGTTTAATACATATACTCACAAGGTATTTGCGAGTAGGGATGTTATCTTCCATGAACATATTGATGAAGGGAATAAGAACAGAAGTTATGAGGAGTGGCACATGCCTTTAGTGATTGCTAACAACAATGATGAAGCCAAAGACAATCATTTATAGCAACAACAGTAGTAGAAAGAGGAATCTAGTGATGTGGATACATTCAATAGTCGAAGTCCATTCATAGCAGAATAAGAAATCACATAGGACAAAATTGAGGAAAGTCCGCTACCAAGGAGATCAGGATGACATACTCACTCACCTGCAAGGTACAAAGATTATGTTCTTATGAATAGTGTTTTTAAATTTTGTTGAGCCCTTGAATTATAATGAACCAAATCAGTACGACGAATGGAGATCAACTGTGAAAGAAGAGTATGAGTCCATAATTAAAATAAAACCTGGGAATTAGTTGAACTTCCAAAAGGAAAAGAGCCCATAGGTTGTAAATGGCTATATAACCTAAGTTCAAAGCAGATGGTAGTGTAGACAAATATAAAGATAGATTGGTGGCCAAAGGGTACTCATAGAAAGAAGGAATTTCTTATGAAAGACTTTTGCTCATGTAGCTAAGTTAAATACTATTAGGATGTTAATAGCTCTAGCCACAAAGTACCATTGGAGTTTACACTAGCTAGATGTAAAATATGCTCTTCTAAATGGAGATTTGAAGGAAGAAGTACATTTAACACAACCTGAAGGGTTAATTAGAAAGGGGCCGGAACACTTGGTCTGTAAGTTAAAAAAGGCATTGTATGCGCTGAAACAGGCTCCCAGATCTTTGTATGAGAAAATAGACTCTTTCTTCTTACAACATGGTTATAAGTGAAGTAAAAATGATCCAAATTTGTATATCATATTTGATTCAAAGGGGCAGATTGTGTTGATTTCCTTATATGTTGATTATTTAATTGTTACTGGAAATTCTGATGAATTGGTTGAAGAAATTATAGTGCAGATGTCACAAGTATTTGAAATGAAGGACCTTGGAGAATTGCATTATTGTTTGGGTCTTGAAGTTTGGAGGGATATTGGCCAAACTTTTGTTACTCAAGGAAAGTATGTCAGGAAATTATTGAAGAAATTCAGAATGGGTCAGTGTAAAGATGCTTCAATACCTATACAACATAATGTTAAATTTCAATGTGATGATGGTTCTAAAGAGGTGGATGCTACACTGTATAGACAACTGGATGGAAATTTGATTTATTTGACTGCACCAACCCTCTTGGAAAGATCAAATTTGAATTGTTTAGGGAGATGTTAGGTGTTCAAGTGAATCCTTTCTCCATTAAGGGGGAGAGCTAAAATTAAGGGAGAAAATTTGTTTCATGGTTGTGACTTAATTCCTATTTTCTAGGAGATAGTTTTGATCTCCCTAAATTGAATGTAATCTTATTTATTTCTGAGTTTATGATCAATGGATGAGAGCGGTACTGCTTGGGCAGTCTCGAGTTGTAGCTCATCTCACCCGTGACCTGCAAGTTTCATTCTAATTTTTCTTTCCATTTTTTATCTCAATTTTCTATGATGGATCTTAGTCTACTACATTTGTTGTTTGTCTTGCAGATTCACCAATCTTAAGAAGGGATCACCATCTTCTAACAAAAATTTTCCCTTGATTTAGTTCAGTGCTTTAGCATGGCTAATTGTAAGCTTGCACCTACTCTTTGTCAATCTAGTATTACTCTTACCACTAGTTTCACCTTACAGTATGTGAATCCTACATTGTATTGCCAACTAGTTGCTAGACTACTCTATTTGATACACACCTAACCTCACATTGCTTATGCAGTAGAGTTAGTTTCTAGATTCCCTCAGGATCGTCATCAAAGTCACTCAAATGCAACAAAGTATATTCTGAGATTTATTCAAGGAACTTCAAATTTTCGCATTTAGTATATTGTTAGTTTTGTTGAGCTTGTAGATTTCATAGATTTTGTTTGGCTTGGATCAATGGATGATCAAAATTCCACCTTAAGAAAAAGTCAATGATTGCATTATCTACAACAAAAGTTGACTATAAAGCTATAGTTCTCACAAGCCAAAAAGTTCTTTAGGTGCAATAGTTATTAGTTGAGTTTGGAATTCAGTTGGAACAACCAATTTTCTTTGGTGTAATAATCAAAGTGAAATACATATTTCTAGAAATCATGTGGAACATCAAAGAACCAAACACATTGAGATCCATATGCACTTCATTTGCCAACTTATTCAAGATAGCGTTCTCAGCTTGGAGTATGTACTTATTAAAGAACAAATATTAGATATTTTCACAAATTCCTTGGCATCGCCAATGTTTCTTCAATGACGGAAAATGCTTGGAGTGAAGGAAGTTGTCCTTGGGGGTTCCTCTTGAGTCCTCCTTCATTCACCTCTGCTTTTTACTCTTCCTTTCTTTCCTTTTTAACGTACTCTCTTTTCTCTTTTCGGGGGGTTTCTTATGGGTTTTTCGTTTTTTCTCTACTTACGAGAGGTTGTACATGAGTACCTAAGTAGACCTTGTTGCCATAACCCATTTTTTGTTTTTTTTTTCCTTTACTTCTTTCCTATGTTTTGCTTATGGGGGGTGTTAGAGTTCCAATAAAGAAGCCTTAGAACTTGTAAGCTTATGTAGCATCCTTATTCATTGTGTTGTAAATCTTATCTTCTAACCATCTCAAGAAATTTCCATTGCTCCCATAAATTAAATTGATGTACAACATATTTTGTTAAAGCAATGAAGTATTTTTCTGTATTCTTCAAATTATTTGATCAAATTATTTAATCTTTTTGTAGGAAGCTTTTAGATGTTACAATATAATTGATAAATGTAATGTTAAATATTAAAATTTAATACTCATCCAAATTTCTAGTCAAGTACACCAAAAAAATAAATCATAAAAATACTCCCTTCACTAAAATATTTATATTTAAATTTAATAAATATACTACAAATAGTTACATATTTGGTTAGAAAATTATAATTTGCATATCACACATATGCTCATATTTTAAAAACCCCATTTTCTGGATAGCTTAATCTGCTATACATCATAAGCCATAGATTATTACAAATTTCATTAACAATCCTAAATTTACTTTTCAAAAATTCATTGTATAAAAAATCAACTAACATTAGGACTAACATTCATTTACGGGTAACAGCATGTCATCTCCTGGAAGAGTCTCTGAAAAATAGATTGACCACAAGGAATGGACAATTCTATTGGAAATATGCTACGCCTCCCTGTTGCAATAAATTAACAATTCTATTGGGGGAATATGCTACGCCTCCCTGTTGCAAGAAATTAGCAATTCTATTGGGAATATGATACGCCTCCCTGTTTTGTTATTTTTTTAGGGCGTACGCCTCCCTTTTTTGATCCTTGAACAATATCCCACACAAGACTTTGAATTGGCGTATTAATACAAAACCGAATCGAGCAGCCAAATATTCGATTTTTTCGGTCAATTTGACCGAATTACAGAACTTCGAATCGAATCCAAGAATCGAATCAAACCGCCGAATATTCTTTTTCTTTTCAGTCCATTCGACCGACTTTGGTAACCATGTTTAAGTCTATTTTTCTCTTTGCAATTACTTTATAACAACGGCTTCTGGAATTTCGGTGTTTGGAATTAATTTACAAATAATCCCAATGATATTCTACCCGGCAGTGCAACTACAGCAACTTCCGACTCAGTTTTGCGGTTGCCCTTTGATCCAGGGATCCAAACGATTTGGAATGGATGCCTGACTTTGATTTTGACAAACTTGACTCCGTTTTCTTGATCAGATTGCGAGATTTGCTTTCCTCAGATTGGCACATACTCGATAGAGATATTCCTGCCAAAACCATGCCTCAAATCCATTAGGGAAATACTTAAAAATGAATTGTTGAGATCAGAAGAAAGGGAATCCGAGGGACCCACCTTCTCCTGCAGCGAGATTGACATATAGATTGACGATGTTGGGGCAATTGCTGCGGCACTTGGTAGAACAAAACTTGGTACTAAATTGCGGTTCATGTAGAGAATCGGTGGACAAGCCCACAGCCATCCGTTCCAGGCCGCACGCATTTATGCACTCCTCGCTTTCGATCCATCCCACCAGTTTCTCCACCATCACAACCGATGACTATTGATGTATAACCAATTATTGTTAGTCTTTCTCAACATTATGATCCACACTAATGAAGAGTGCTAGTTGTGTTATGAGGTTTTTATGAGTAAAGACGTTAATAATTAAAAGATACCTGGCATTGATATTGCAACGTGCCGTCATTCATTACATCCTTCTCGAGCACACATCTATTACCAGACGATGAGACAGAGAAGGCGCAGAGTTCCACGGGAAGCTCCTCGCACTTGAGATTGGCGCCTGAACACATACAGCACATCACCCAACATATTAACTAAGTAACGCATGCATGAACTTTATGATTAATCCAATGACTATTTCGAACAGCGATGAACACTTAAAGCACATCACCCAACATATTAACTAAGTAACGCATGCATGAACTTTATGATTAATCCAATGACTATTTCAAACAGCGAGTAAATGGTATAACAAAGAGTAACGGTTCAAGAACAAGACATAAATAGATGAAATTAGAACGCACTCTGTACTCCATACACGGTAATCGCCATTAATATGATGAGGAGGGCAATTATACAGGAGGATGAGCGTGCAGCATGAATGGGGTTGGTGGCGGCCATCTCTACTTAGAAACAATACAGTGCTTCTGAACTTTGTTGAGAGAAACCAACCCAATCAGCTGAGCTCTTTAACGTCAGCGAGGTTGTAGGTGTGGTTGAGAATGAGAACGAAGTTGTGTATTTATTATACCGTGAGGCCATTGCACACCCCTATGCCCCCACAAGGAAGGACTGAAGGTGCGTTCAAAGTTGGCAACGAGGAAAGAGTATTTATGACGTATGGAACATGGATGGCCTTTTCCTCCACAAATCACGGCTAATTTTATGAAATTGGGTGTGGTTCTTATGGCTGCGACAGGCTCAACGACTTTATGAGCCTACAAGTTTGGAGTTCCATGGCTTTCTTGCATGACACGTTCCCATTTTTCATCAACGAGTCCCTCGACTTCCATGACTTTCTTGCATGACACGTTCCCATTTCTCATCCACGAGTTCCCTTCTTTACTCTTAAAGTCAAACTGGGTGAGATATATTCTTGGATCCTCTTTCTACTCTTAAAGTCGAAGTTGGTGATAATATATTCATTTAGTTTGGCATGTAATATGGTCAAATTAGAAGAATGCAAACCATCCTTTGATGGTAACTAGCTTAATACAAATAGTGTTAATATATAAATTTTAAAATGTGAGTCTTTAATCTATCAACATTAAGAGGGATCGAATCTCTTGAGGTGCAAATCTTTTTTTGAATGCAAAACTTGAGAAAAAGTTTGCACTTTGATAGCTATAGGTGCTTGATAGATCCGGAGTTAAGATGGATCTAAGCTGGTTTCAAGTGTGGTCATACAAAATTTGTTGAAAATATAATTATTTTGATTATTTTAAATATGCTAAATATGTCTAATATAAATTTGGTCAATTCAACTTGAACTTTGCTTAGTTACCTCAGTTTTTTGAGATGAGATAGAGTGTCGGTAAATGAAAAATGATGAAATAAAAAGTTTAAGTGCAAAGTGACAATGAATGTTGAATGATAGAAAATGTGAATAATAAGAATATAATGATTTACAAACAGTCTTCATTGCAATCAATTTGAAACTATTTTCTTCTACTATTCTTATTGTCACACCTATTAGTTATTTTCTATGACCTCGTTTGAATGCAAAGTGATTAGCAACGTTGAATGATGGAAAATGGGAATAATAAGAATGTAGCCAATTACAAATAGTTTATAGTTTTAAGAAGAAGACATTTCGGGTAAGTGAACATTCATTTCAGGTAAGTGAAAATTTTTATGTAGGATGAAAATTCAAATATTGTATTTATAGTTGAATTAATGTACCAAAGAAGTCAATTCATGTCAATTTACACCATGGATAGTGTTTATGTGCACACACTAAGAGAGAGTATGTATGTTTTGGGGGTGAGATAGAGATAGAGATGAAAGGGGTGGGGGGGCAAGAAGATAGAGGCAAGTCAATTCACGTCAATTCACACCATGAATAATGTTTATGTTTGCACACTGAGAGAAATTTTGTATGTTTTGGGGGTTAGATAGAGATATAGATGGAGGAGGGGGGAGAGGGAAGAAGAGAGAGGCAAATACAAGGAGGGAGGAAGAGATATAGATATGGAGAGAGAAGGGTTAGAGAGAGAGAGGGAGGGAGTGGAAAAGGGAGGGGGAGAGAGAGATAGCGATAGACATGGAGAGAGATTGTGTATGTTTGGGGGTGAGATATAGAGATAAAGAAGGATAGACAATGGGAGATAGAGATATATATGGAGTATCAAAGATGTGCTTACACTAAAATCAATGCACAATATTAATCTAATTACTTTGAAATTAATGTGCATCAGATATCTAGTTGCATCAAATTAGAAATCAACATTTGCATTGAAATCAATGCATCTAATGCAAACAATCAAATAAGATTAGAAATCAACATCTACACTAAAATCAATGCATCTAGTGCAAACAATAAAATAGGATTAGAAATCAACATCTACACTAAATCCAATGCATCTAATGCAAGAATTCAAATAGGATAAGAAATCAATATTTACATTGAATCCAATGCATCGAGTGCAAGCAATCAAATAGGAGTAGAAATCAACATCTACACTGAAATCAATGCATGTAGTGTAAGGTATTAAATAGGATTAGAAATCGGCATCTACAGTGAAATCAATGCATCCAGTGAAACCAATCAAATCAATATCTACACTAAAACCAATGCATCCAGTGCAAGCAATCAAATAGGAGTAGAAATCAACATCTACACTGAAATCAATGCATCTAGTATAAGGTATTAAGTATGATTAGAAATCAACATCTACACTAAAATCAATGCACCTAGTGCAAATGATAAAATACAATTAGAAATCAATATCTACATTGAAACCAATGCATCTATTGCAAGCAATCAAATATGAGTAGAAATCAACATCTACACTGAAGTCGATGCAAATTCTATGTCTATCTCCCTCCCTCTCTCCTTCTCTCTCTCCCTCTCCCTCTCTCCCCTATCTCTATCTCCTCACCTCTCCCTCCCTTTCTCTATCTTTCTCTTCTTCCCTCTCCCCCTTGTCATCTATATCTATACCTCCCTGCATCTCTTTGTATTTGTCTCTCTATCTCAACCCCCTAAACACATCTCTCTCTCTCTCTTTCTCTCTCTCTTGCCCCCTCCATCTGTATATCTATCTCCCTCTGTCTCTCCTTCTTTATCTCTTTATATCAGCCTACATACTCTCTCTCTCTCTCTCTCTCTCTCTCTCTCTCTCTCTCTATATATATAATATATATATATATAATATATATATATAATATATAATATATATATATATAACACCTCGAAACAATTAAGCATAATAAATAAATAAAAATTACCTAACCTCCCTAATTCATCTAACCTACATGTCACCTTAACCCACTCCAGGCAATGTGAAATGACTCCAACTTGGCACGATTAAAGGTTCGAATGTCACACATGTTTCCTGCACGGCAACCTGAATTAGGCCATGTACATGTGTGCCACTTGCCCACACCTTGGTAGAGGTGATGGCTCCTCTACTTGACGATTAATAAGATGGTAAGTTTTGGTACGCAACATCTGGACCTGACAGGGATATTTACCTTGAAATGAATTGTTGTTATGGTTTTTCATTTTCCTATGCACTGTGTGAGGTGGAGACACAGTCTTGTTAGTGCGCAGGGTAAGCAAGGGTTTCCTCTTTCCAAGTGGATTTTTGTTGATTTATGGTGGCAACTTTCATATAGAAACAGGTAAGCGAATCACTTTGGTTTCTAGTTTGGAACACAAATGCCTTTTTATTCATGGCTTAACTCAACGCTAGTACAGGTAAGGTCTACAGATTGGGATCCTAACTCGACAACTGAATAGTAATGAGCTTCCATTATCGAGGTTAGGCTCTTTCTGGTTCAAACACCATCATGGTTTATGTCTCGTCTCTGACCTATGATTAATGGTTAATGCTATTTGTGTTCCAGGCATATGGAGTTGTAATAAAGGTGCTTTTCTGCTCAGGTAATAAATTACTTGCATGTTCTTTTTTTGTTTAAGCATTCACTGCCACTATTTAGCTCAAGTTATAGTTCTAACTGGCTATTTGAATGGTTGCACATGTATGGTTCGACCTTATTTCTGGTTGTAGAGTATTTCAAGGGGCACAACCCGAACCAAACCTATTTGCTTTCCACAGGTTGGTTACCTTACCTTTGTTTCTCGTCTACATGTCTGAGATGCGTGCTCGATTCCAAAAGGAGGTGGAAGAGTTTGCTAGCCTTTGGCACATCCAAACCCTCACCACAAGTGAAGTTCCGCAAAGGTTCTTAGAAAATGAAGGTTAGATATATGATGCGACCTATTGGGTTCGCAATGATGTTTAAGGAGTAATTCTGAACTATTCGGTTGTTGTTAGTATGGATACAACATTCACTGTCCGTTCGAGTTTTATGAACCCTTTTTGTGTTTGTAATAAGTATTGAAAGCCTCGGTCCTTAGTTAGTGGCTATAATCAACATTTTTAATGAAGTTTATATGAAGATATAAAGATATTTAGAGATAGAATAGATGTTGAGGTTTAGGACAGACAAATACTTTGGATTATAAATCTATATTATTTCAGTTCTTGAATTTTCTCTGGGATTCATGCTTCTCTTACATTTAGCTTGTTGACTGTTGAGCTTTTGCAATTACTTCCATGAATGGTCTGGTGAAAATGTGATATTGTTGGAGTCAATGGTATTAGTATGGCATGAATATTGAAAACGAAGATGTGTACTTAGTTTTTGGTGTAAATGTCTATAAGTTTGTTACTTGGTTTTGCTCCTGATAACTGCAAAATTCCTTCCACATAGAGTTCTGGATTTTCTTATTTGGTATGCATGGTAAACCAGTTTAATTCCCTTTTTGTAAAGTAATATTCATGTACGCACAATATGATTTGGTTTCCATTCTAGTAATTTACAGTTTGACAAGTTATAGATAAGAGTCGAAACTCTATTGTGAGGATAACAGTAAAATGTATTACTTTTTATATAGTTGATATAAATGAGTTCATGATTATATAGTAAAGTAAACTCCTTCCTTTCATAGCGGATATTAAATAAATTCAAGTTCCTACAGTAAAGTAATTTTCTTTTTTACATAGCAGATATTAAATAAATTCAAGATTCTACAGAACTGTTGGGTTAGAATAAATGAACTGTATACCTAGCAGAATATTATTATGCATCTATTTCCTTTTTCTAAAATGTGAATGAGTCTGGTAATCAAATACTTTCCTTAATTGTTCAATGCCAACTTAAGACATGAACTAAGGTCATTACTCCTAATGCTTACCAATTTATTTGCTGAAATAATTAAAGTTTTCCCTTGATTACTTATTTGCTTGAGTTGTTTATTTCATGCAAATCAATAGTCCCTCTAGAAGGTCTCACCACCTAGCCATGGACCTGACAATTATGTCCATGGTCCCCCACCGAGCACTTCCTGCTCCTATCGGTTGGAATAAATACAATCGGGTATCTTGGGCATCAGGACTTCTGTCCAGCCTCAAGTCTCATACCCATTCAACTGTTTTCTGTCAATACTGAAAATTTTTCCCACTGGTATCACAACCCAGCTAAAGGAAAAAAATTCTTGCCACCCCCTTGCGGCCCTTTCCTTTTCCCTTTTGGACAAAAGTAGTGGCAACTGTTTCCAACTGCTTCAAGAGTTGTTATAACTATTTTCTTTTCTTTTTTTTATTCTTTTAACAATCTGTCCAAAGTCTTTAAATAATAGATAATAGTATCTGTTCTGGCTATTTTTAGGCCCAACAATTTAAAGAGTAACAAAAACATAAATGCAATTTTAAACTAGGTGAAAATAACTTGTGATACCTTGTTGTGTGTTACAGCTCCCTCCCCTCGAGAGGAACATTATCCCTGGTGTTCTTCCTCTATGTAAACAACATAGGATAAGATTTTCGCATGACCTCTTCTTCCTCCCAAGTAGCCTTGTCCAGGCCAAAGTGCTTCCATTGCACTTTAACTTGGATGATGGCTTGCCTCCGCAAGGTGGTTTCTCTCCGATCTAGAATACAAAGAGGCTCTACCAGGAATTATCCCTCGGGTTTCACCTGCACATTCATATTATATTGTCAGAATGTTTCGAAAACAATAATCCTTTACTCATATTACATTTCTATCATCATTACCGAAGTACTTTCCTAGTTAATAATATGTCGAGGGTTGTAAATATATATTTTTAACAAGGACACATGAAAGACGTTGTGTACTTGGATGTGGCCTGGTAGTGCTAATTTATATGCTACAGGTCCAATCCATTCCAAAATTTGGAAAGGTCCACAGTATCAGGGTGCTAATTTTGCACAACCATTCCACTATAAGGTGCTCTTCCGAGGTTTCACTTTTAGATACACATGATTGCCCAGCTGAAATTATTTAGGCCTTCTCTTCTTGTCTGCATACACCTTTTTCCTATCTCGTGCCACTTTTAAACACTAACAAACCTTCTTAACGGTAGCTTCCATTTTTCCTAGCATGTCAGGAACCAACGCTAATTTATTTTTTGGACTATTCCAATCTATGGGTACCCACCACTTGCATCCATAAAGTACCTCGAAGGGGCTCATACCCAAAGATTCACAATGCCCATTATTGTAGGTGAATTCTACCAAGTGGAGGTAGTCCTCCCATTTTTGTGGTTGCTGCATTACAAACATGCTTAACATATCATCCATAACTTGATTTACTTGTTCTGTTTGACCATTTGTCTGCAGATGGCAAGCTGTACTGAAATGAGTTTGGGTCCCCAGTCCTATAAAAAGAGTTTTCCTGAAAGCGGATGTAAATTTTAAATCCCTATTAGAGGTCACCACTCGGGGTATCCGGTGTAGCCGAAAGATCTCTCTCATAAATATGTCTGCATTCTCCATTGTTTTGTAGGTGGATTTTACAGGAATGAAATGAGCATTTTTACATAGCTTGTCCATAACCACCATGATTGAGTCATGTTGCTTTCTAGTACGAAGTAGCCCTGTAATAAAATCCAGGGTTATGGTCTCCTACTTCCATTCCAGAATGGGTAGTGGTTGCAATAGACTCGCAGGATGTTGATGTTCTTCTTTCGCTAACTGGCACTATAAGCATTTACATAATTATTCCACCACATATTTTCTTAAGATGGGCTAGAAATAATCTCTATTGATAAAAGAATACAATTTTTGGTATCCCGGGTGGGCAGCGTAAGTTTTCATGTGAAACTCATCAAGTAACATTTGCTTCACAAAATTTTTATTAGGAATATAAATTCGATTTTTGAATGTTAACATTTTATCATAATTAATTACATACTCACCTTGCTACCCTCTTTCCTGGGCTTCTGAAGCTTGCTGCCATAACAATGCATATTCTGGATCTTTGAGGGAAGCATCTTGGATAACTTCTGGTAGGTTAGATTGTGGACCACTGAAGTGCACCTCATAGATGCAATGTATTTTCCTACTTAGAGCATCCACTACTCGGTTTTCTTTTCATTTGATGTGTTTCAAGTCAAAATCAAATTCACTCAGAAATGCGGTCCATCTGGCCTATTGAGCATTTAAGTTAGATTGATTAAAGAAATTTGTCAAACTGTTATGGTTAGTTAACAACAAAAATTTCTTCCCCAGGAGATAATGTTGCCACATCTTTAGTGCATGTACTATTGCAGTTAACTCTAAATCATAGGTAGAGTAACGATATTTGTAATCCTTTAGCTTTCAAGACTCATATGCAATGAATTTTCCTTCCTGAGTTAGAACTCCACCGACACCCTCTTTACTTGCATCGGTAGATACTACAAAGGATTTTCCAGATTCGCTACCTTTAACACTGGAGCGGTCGTGAGTAATTGTTTTAGTTGTTCGAAGCTTTGTTGGAATTCTGCTTTCCATAGGAAAGCCTGTTCCTTTTTCTGAAGTGAAGTCATTAGGAAGGCAATTTTCGAAAAGTCCTTGATAAATCGATGGTAGTACCCTACCAAGCCTAAGAAGGATCTTATGTCAGCCACATTTTTTGGTGCAGTCCATTCCATAATAGTTTAGATCTTCTTTGGATCCACTGCTATTTCTTCTGTTGATATAACATGGCCCAAGTACTGAATTTGATCTTTGTAAAAATCACATTTTCTGAAATTTGCATACAGTTGGTTTTCCCGCAAAATCTGTCGTATCGTTCTCAAATGCCCTTCATGTTTCTCTTGGTTTTTCGAATATATTAGTATATCATCGATGAAAATCAACACAAATTTATCCAAGAAAGGTTAGAAAATATCGTGCATTAGGCTCATGAATGTGGCTAGTGCATTGGTAAGGCCAAAAGGCAGTACCACAAACTCGTAATGTCCATAGCGAGTTCGGAATGCATTTTTACAGATATCTTTGTCCTTTGTTTTGATTTGATGGTACCTGGACCTTAAGTCGATTTTCGAGAACACACTAGCCCCCTAAACTTGGTCAAATAAGTCATCGATGCGAGGTAGTGGGTATTTTTTCTTTATGGTTAGCTTATTCAGCTGGCGAAAGTCGATGCATAATCGTAAGGTTTTGTCCATCTTATGTAAAAATAGCATTGGGGCCCCCAAGGAGACACACTTGGGTGTATCTATCTATTATCCAACAGCTCCTATAGGTGCATCTTGAGTTTGGTCAACTCCAAGACACTCATATGATAAGGGGTTTCTGAAATAGGGGCTTCCCTGGGCATTAGTTCAATTGTGAAGTCAATGTCTCATCTAGGCGGTAATCCTAGAATAGATTCAGGGAACACATCTAAGAAATCCTGTATTACAAGAATATTCTCCAAAGAGGTCATTTTGTTTTTATTATTGTTGTACCCTACCTGAACAACATAAATCTGGCACCCTTTTCTTATACACTTTCCGAGTTGATTGGTTGTAATAGGGCACAACTTGATATTCTTCTTAATTCCTTGAATTTCCTTCCATTGTCCTGACTCGGTAAGATAACTTACAAACTTTTATTTGCAATCTACCAAGGACCAACGACCTTCTAGCTAGTCCATCCCTATTAATACATCATATGAGCCTAGGGGAAGACTATTTAGGTTGACCTGGATAGGCTGTCTTGAAATTATAATAGGGTTGTTTTTTGTTTTGGTTGCCACCTTCCTTTTAGTACCAATAGCTAGTTGAACTAGCCATGACTATTTGTATTTACTGCTTTTCAATTGACATTTTTCTACCACCTTAGGAATAATATAACTTAGGCTAGCACTTGGATCAAACAAAATAGAAACAGATTGACCAGCAATCATACCTTCGCTTTCGATCATGGTGGTCTGATATTCAACTTGATGATCATCCAATGCTACATTGATCTTGGGCATTCTCGTTGCGATATCCCCTACCATAGATGATTCTTGCATGTTGGAAAGTTGCTTAGTCCGAGTTCTCTATGGGAAGTTTTTGTAATAATATGCCTCTCCGCATCGCCAACATTGTAGTGGCAGTTTCATTGGCTGTTCAATAATAGTCCTACTAATTCCTTCAGGCAGTTTATTTTCAATGAATGTTTGAGACCTGGATGGGTTTCTTACAATATTTCCAAAGGCCCGCTGCTGATTGTTTCTGCCATGCATGGTTTTTGGATGTCTACTTGGTAGCAAGTTCCTCATTTTCTTGGAAGCAACTCCTTTGAAACCTTCATCTTTCTGCGGAAGCCTTCCAGACTGCATTGTCCATGGTTCTGGGGTAATCAAATTCTAATTTCTCCTTCATGAAGTTAGGAAAACTGCTAATAAACCATTGAATCTTAGATTTTTATTCTTGCATATATCGAACATAACGCATTAGAGAAGTAAAGCGTGCTACGTATTCTTCCATGGTTAGGGTTCCTAGTCTCAATTCATGGAATTCTTTCGCTTTCTCATCATAGTAACATTCTGTTAAATATTTGTCTTTAAAGTGTTTCTGGAATTCCTACCATGTCACTTGCTCCTCATCAATCTTCCTATGGTTTTAATCTCCTTCCACCAGAGGGTGACTTTTCCTCGTAATTGGTATACTACCAATCTTGCTTTAAGTTTTGCAGTGTATTCATAATTTTGGAAGTATTTACCCATGTTAATCAGTCAGGCTTCTGCCGCTTCTTCTGACTCTCCTTCGAACAGTGAGGGTCTGATTTTTTTTAGCTCACCCTGTAGTTCTATCTTTGGTCTTTTTGAAATTTTTTGGTTGAAAATTTTAACTGAATGTCCTTCATATTCTTCTTTATGACCCTCCATAGATTCTACCTAATATTATTCATTCTGAGTGGTTGGGGTCTTTTCCCTATTTTCTATACTGGGATCTGGTCCTCTTTGATTTTGTTGATCTGACAAAATTTTAAGAATCTTTTCCTGCTCCTATCGTAGATGTTCGTTGTTTGATCTAAGGTTCATCATTTTTGCTCGAAGCTGCTCCACTGTCTCAATTAAGGCGACATTCGTCTGTCTCAATTCTTCTCCCAATTGCACCCATAATTCTAGATTGGCCTCCACATAATGTACCTCTGACTGGCTTGATGATCTGGGACTCCTATGCATTGTACTCTTGATGCTAATTCACCTTCTATGTGTTTACAATTAGTCAAAAATCAGTTTATTTTTCTATTTATAAACATATATATCGAAACCTCACAACTTAATCAATTGCTTAAATAACCTAGAAGCCTCAGTGTACGAATCTGGGCTCTGATACCATTTCTAACACCCCCAAACAATTAAACATAATAATAATTTATTCATTTTTTACTTAACCTCCCTAATTCATCTAAGCTACATGTCACCTTAACCCACTCCAGGAGATGTGAAATGGCTCCAACTTGGTGCGGTTAAAGGTTTGAATGTCACACAACTTTCCTGCACGACAACTTGAATTAGGCCATGTAAATGCATGCCACCTGCTCGCACCTTAGTAGACGTGATGGCTCCTCTGCTTGGTGATTAACATGATGGTAAGTGTTGGTACACAACATTGGACTTGACAGAGATATTTACCCTAAAATGAATCATTGTTATGGTTTTTCGCTTTCTTCCGCACTGTGTGAGCTGGAGACACAATTTTGTTAGTGCATATGGTAAGGAAGGGTTTCCTCATTCCAAGTGGGGTTCTCTTGATTTCTGGTGGCAACTTTCATATAGAAACAGGTAGGTGAATCACTCTGGTTTTTTGTTCGGAACGCAGATACCTTATTCTTCATGGCTTAACTCAACACTGATGCAGGTATGGTCTACAGATTGGGATCCTAACCCGAAAGCTTAACAGTAATGAGCTTCCATCACTGAGATTAGACTCTTTCTGGTTTGAACACCCTTATGGTTTATGTCTTGTCTCTGACTTGTGATTAATGGTTAATGTTGTTTGTATTCTAGGCATACAGAGTTCTAGCAGTGGCACCCTTCTGCTCAGGTAATAAATTTCTTGCATGTTCTTTTGTTGTTAAGCATTCACTGTCACTATTTAGCTCAAGGTATGGTTCTAAGTGGCTATTTGAATGGTTGCAAAGGTATGGTTTGACCCTGTTGCTGGATGTAGAATCTTTCAAGGGGCATAACCTGAACCAAACCTATCTACTTTCCACAAGTTTGTTACCTTACCTTTTTTGCTTGTTTTCTTGTCTGAGATGCGTGCTTGATTCCAAAAGGAGGTGCGAGAGTTTATTGGCCTTTGGCATAGTCAAACCCTCACCACAACTAAAGTTCCACAAAGGTTCTTAGAAAATGAAGCTTAGATATATGATGCGACATGTTGGGTTCACAACGATGTTTAAGGGGTAATTTTGAACTATATTTTTGAACTATTCTGCTAGTGTTAGTATGGATATGGAATTCACTATCCGTTCAAGTTCTACGAACCATTTTTGTGTTTGCAATAAGCACTGAAAGCCTCAGTCCTTAGTTAGTGGTTGTAATTGACATTTTTAGTGAAGTTTATATGAAGATATGAAGATATTTAGAGATAGAATAGATGCTGAGGTTTAGGACAGACAAATACTTCGGATTATAAATCTATATTATTTCAATTCTTGAATTTTCTATGGGATTCATGCTTCTCTTACATTTAGCTTGTTAATTGTTCAATTTTTGCAATTACTTCCATGAATGGTATGGTGAAAATGCGATATTTTTGGGGTCAATGGTATTAGTATGGCATGAATATTGAAAACACAGATGTGTACTCAATTTTTGGTGTAAATGTTTATAAGTTTGTTATTTGGCTTCACTCTTGATAACTGCGAAAGTCCTTCCACATAGAGTTGTGGATTTTCTTGTTTGTTATGCATGGTAAACCAATTTAGTTCCCTTTCTGTAAAGTAATATTCATGTACAGACGATATGATTTGATTTCCATTCTAGTATTTTATATTTTGACAGGCTGTAGATAAGAGTCAAAACTCTATTGTCGGGATAGCAATAAAATGTATTCCTTTTTATACAATTGATATAAATGAGTTCATGATTGTATAGTAAAGTAAACTCCTTCCTCGCATAGCAAATATTAAATAAATTCAAGTTCCTACAATAAAGTAATTTTCTTCTTTACATAGCGGATATTAATTCAATTCAAGATTCTACAGAACTGCTAGGTTAGAATAAATGAAGTGTATAACTAGCAGAATATTATTATGCATCTATTTCCTTTTCTAGAATGTGAATGAGTGTGGTAATCAAATACTTTCCTTAATTGTTCAGTGCCAAGCTAATACAGGAACTAAGGTCATTACTCCTAATGCATACCAATTTATTTGCCGAAATAATTAAAGTTTTCCCTTGAGTACTTATCTGCTTGAGTTATTTATGTCATGAAAATAAATAGTCCTTCTAGAAGGTCTCACCACCCAGCTATGGACCTGGCAATTATGTCCATGGTCCCCCACCAAACACTTCTTGCTCCTATCGGTTGGAATAAATGCAGTTGAGGATCTTGGGCGTCAGGATTTCTATCTAGCCTCAAGTCCCATACCCATTCGACTGTTTGCTATCATTATTGAAAAATATTCCCACTAGTATCACAACTTGGATCAAGGAAAAAAATTCCTGCCACCCCCTTGCTGCCCTTTCCTTTTCTCTTTTGGAGAAAAGTAGTGGCAACTGTTTCCAACTGCTCCAGGAGTTGTTATAACTGTTTTTTTTTCTTTTAACAATTTATCCAAAGTCTTTAAATAATAGATAATAGTATATGTTCTGGCTATTTTTAGGCCCAACAGTTTAAATAGTAACAAAAACATAAATGCAATTTTAAACTAGGTGAAAATAACTTGTGATATCTCGCTGTGTGTTACACTATATCTCTATCTCAACGCCCAAACATACATACTCTCTCTCCATATCTATCTATCTCTATCTCTCTCCCTCCCTCTTCCTCTCCCTCCCTCTCTCTCCCTTCTCTCTCCATATCAATCTCTCATACTCCCTCCCTCTCTTTTCCTCCCTCTTCTACCCTCTTTCCCACCTCCATCTCCCATTGTCTCTCCTTTTGACCCCCAAAAGATACTCTCTCTCTTTCTTGTCACTTCCTTTCCCTCTCCCTCTCCACCTTTCTCTCTATGTATTTCTTCCCCTTCCAACTCCATCTCTCTCCTCTCTCTCAAGTCCACTCTCCTTTCCTTCTTCTCTCTCCCTTTCTCTCCACCTCCATCTATTTCTCCCCCCATCACACACACTCTCTCTCTCCACCCTCCAACTCTATCACTATCTCCCTCTCTCTCTCCTTCTCACTCTCCCCCTCTCTCCCCCCTCCATAGATATGTCTCCCTATATCTCGCTTCCCTTTCTTTCCCTATCTCTATCCTCTCATTTTCTCTCCCTTCCCTCATCTCCTCTCTACCTCATTCCATCTTCATCTCTCCCTTATCTCTATGGACACACTCTCTCTCTCTCCACCTCTATCTCTCAATATCTTTGTTCTTCCCTCACTCTCTTTCCCCCTTCCAACTTCAGCTGTCTCTCACTCCCTCTCCTCTCTCTCAAGTCCATTCTCTCATCCTTCCTCTCTCCCCCTTTCTCTCCCACCTCCCTCCGTCTCTCCTCCCCATCACACACACACTCTCTCTCCACCCTCCAACTCTGTCACTATCTCCCTCTCCCTCCCCTTCTTGCTATCCCCTCTCTCCCCCCTCCATATCTATGTCTCCCTATATCTCTCTTCCCCTTCTTTCCCTATCTCTACCCTTTCCTTTTCTCTTCCTTCCCTCATCTCCTCTCTCTCTCATTCCATCTCCATCTCTCCCTTATCACTCCCTCTCTCTCTCCACCTCTATCTCTCAATGTCTTTGTTCTTCCCTCCATCACTTTCCCCCTACAAATCTATTTCTCTCTCCCTCCCTCTCTCCTCCTCTCTCTCGCCTTCTCTCCCACATCTATGTTTGTCTTCCCCATTCTATTCCCCCTCCATCTCACTCTCTCTCTTAAATGTGATCCCTTTGTATTGTATTTAAGAAAGTATCTAAATTAAAAAAAAAAAAACATAATTGGTTGTAAAATATTAAACCTATATTTTGGATCAATCATGTGAAAGAAAATACAATAATAAAAAACTTAAAAGGATCATGCACTATCTTTCCTCTATCATTGTTAGTCACTTTGTTTTCTCTCTTTCCTTAGATCCTTAGTTAAAATGCATCTATCCTTGTTCTTTATAGTATTATTTATATTATATAAATTTCACATATGTACATATGAAAGTATTCTCATTTTTAATTTATTAAAACATCCATTTAATCTCTATGGGAATATTTTTAGTAGTAGTGAGGATGGATGGTTTAGATATACCTCAAAATTAATTATAACCTTTTTTCTTTTAGATTTAATTAAAAAATGTTACAAAATTAAATTAAAATAATTTTTTGTAAAATTTTTGAAATAAGTTATGGTTTTTGGGCATGTGGTATTGATAAGCCATGGTATTGTAACAAAATAATTACAAGCCTATATCCATAATATAATAATCAAAAGCATAGATGACCCATGGCATATGATTTTCTTCCCTCCTCTCCCTGGCTTCCTCCCTCTCTCTATCTTTCTGTTCTAGGTATTGGCCCATAGTATTGTAAAAAAGCGAAGTTAATAATATCCATGGTAAATATTCATGATTAAAAATCTTATTACATTGTAAATATTAAATTTGTATCCACTTATTAATTAAATTTAAATATGGTTATGCAATTGTTATTTTAATTTATATGGTAAAACTGATGTTAATTTATAAGTACTATTTATATGTTATATGTTTTAATGTGATGGATTTTCAATTATTTGTATTCAATTAACCTTGTTCTCTTGATTTAAGAGATGGTATTAGCTTCACTACATATGAGTAAAGATTAATATTTTACCTAATTTGGAATTTTAATGTGGAAAATTGTTTTGTTGAAAATAAATTTATGATCCATTAAAATTCACATATATGATAAAGGAACTATTAAATACATGAAATAATTATAATTATATATAATAAGACATAGTTATATTTTAATAATTAATATTATTCCATTAATAAGATTAAAATTTTATATATAATCTAAAGATTAAAGTTATATATAATTTAAGATTCAAGCTAATGTTTTTGCTGACCTTAGTAAAAAATATTTTTACACCGTAAGGCGTTTCCCTCTTAAATCAACTCCCCTCTCTGCCTACCTGTCATCTTGTAAGCCACACGATTATATGTTAGACGATTGCAACAATTTCAGCGGTTGATTCAAAGGGATTGCCCAAATGGTTTAGGCGTTTCATTTGGCATCGGGTCGAATAGTTTCATATGCGGCAGAACTATGGCAGAGTCATATGCGGCATAAGCGTTTCGGTGATAATGCATTACTTGAGCTTTATATATTCTTTCGACTCTAACCAACCACAACTCTGACACACTCATATGCGGCGGAAGGTGTTCATACTATGTGGTGGATCGACATACAACACTGGGTGAGTATCTTTATAGTTCCTGGACTTGAATTTTTAAATTATAAAAATAAAACCATTTAGGCGTGCTATAAAAATGTTGGAACACTCTTCATTCTTGATCAAATTCAAATTCAGTTCGTCTCTATTATTTTGGAATCGAAGAAAGGCAAAATAGTCTATTGCAGGCATGGAATCCTTTTCGGCGTTAGCAGTTGCACTAATAGTGATCTTATCATATGCTGCAAATAGTATTGTTATTGTGCGTGCAAGCGATGCAGATCCTTTACCAGACATTTGCATTGATGATTTGAAAAGCAAAGGCAATGTATTGGACTCACGCTGTAATTACATTATTATAGGTTTTGTTTTTGTTTTTGGGAATGTTTGTAAGTTGATTATGGGTTATAATAGTTAAGAGTATGTTTTACTAAAGTTAACAACGTATCAATGGCAAAGATTTTGGCATTGTATCATTAAAAAAAGTTAAAATATTTTGACATATCATTGAAATTTAGGCTTATAATCCCCTTTATTAAATCCGTAGGCTTCTGAACTTCTTCCTACTGTGAATAAAACATGTTTGCCATCGGCTCGCGATATTTCTCCTCACAAATAATTAGCAATTCTTCGCGAGCGATGTATTTGAACTCGCTTACCCACCCACACCGACGCTGGTAATCTTCAGTGACGGGCAAATCACTTAACGAGAAAGCCAATGTTGCACTAACGCTATGGATGATGGATGTTTTGATAAAGGTAAAGGCTTAAAGTATTAATGGTCGGGCATTCCAAGCCGGAGATGCAATATGCTGCTGGTAAGATCGATACATTCTAATCCTTCTGTTCTCAAAAGGAACAAAGCTTCGATTCTGCAAGTGTTTTCTTTCGTTTCAAATGATTCAAGGAATATCGAACCTATTAATCTCTTTAAGCTTGACAACATTGACCTTTGTAAGTTTGCAAAGAAGCACAATGAAAACTTAAACAAATGCCAACAGATAATCCCCATTCTGGAAAGCAAAGAAGGGGAACTGAATGAACTAATGAAACATATGAAGGTACATGGCTGGAAAATGCAATGTGGGTCGTTCAAACCTCTGTTACAAAATTATTGTATGTCAAGGAAAGTGTAAGAGGCTCTGGACCTATATCATCACCCCTCATTTCATCCAGATTCCTCTGCATTTGAGATACTCATCACGGGTGTTTGTAGAAAAGGTGATTGGAAGCAGGCGTTGGTTCTTCACGAGCAAATGCAGCAGGCAAGATTTATACCCACAACCTCTACTTTCTCTTCACTCACACGAGGCTCCTTGAAGGTTGGCAATCTAGATATTTCATTGAAAGCCTTTTATAGCATGAGAGGTCTTGGATTGAAGCCTGATATCTATGCTTTTAATGCTCTTGCCACTTCTCTCTGCAAGTCTAATAGGAAGGCATATGCTGACAATATTTTCCATGATTTGAGGAACGATGGCTTTGAACCTAATATGGTGACCTATACGATTTTGATAGGTGGGTGGTGCAGAGTAGGTTTGATGGACAATGCCATGAAGTTATTCACAGAAATGAAACTGCGGCAATTTTATGGTAATGATGTCACATATAGTATGTTGATACATGGCTACTTGAAGATTGCTCAAGTAGACAAAGCATATAGTTTATATAGGGAAATGCGCCAAAATGGTATTGTGCCAAGTGCACCCCTTTCGAGCACCTTATGGAATGCACTGTTTAAAGTTGGCAAGGGTGAGGAGATGTGGAATTTGAGGAAGGATAACAATGTGTTCGAGGAAGTATTTGCACGCGATACTGTTGAGATGATCAAGAGAACGAAATCATTCACTGCTGAGATGTATGATGCCTGTGTGTTTGGTATAGTGAAATTTATAAATTCTAACAAGGTTATGGAGGCTGTTACGGTTTTCAGATCAATGAGGGATGCTGGTTGGGTTGTTGATGAAGGCATTTGTGCAATGATGATCAGTGCTTTGAGCAAGTCAGGTGAAATTTTTGAAGCAGAAAGGCTCTACAGTGAAGCAAAAGGAACCAATCTGGCCGGTATTCAAGTTTATTCCAATTTCTTGGTTACCCTTTTGCATTCCAAAAGTGTAGATAATGCAAGGCAAGTGCTTGAAGAGATGGAAAATAAGGGCTTGGTTTTGGATGGCAGGTCTTATGAGTTTTTAGTTGTAGAACTTGCCAAAGCTTTGTGTGTGGAAGATACTTACGCATTGTATTTGGGATGGGGTCATAAAGGTAGCTTGAGTACCCATCTAAATCTCGTCAGAGCACTAAGTACTCTAGGGCATGCTGAGAAATCTTGGGAGGTTTATAAAGACATGCAAATGAAAGGTCATAGTTTGGATCATGGCGCTTACAAGACTCTTCTTAATGGCCTTTCTGAATTTTCTCTTGTGGATAAAGCATACGAATTGTATAAGGAGATGGAAAGGACAAATTTCATCTTGGACACTGGCCAAATGAATAGATTGCTGAAAGTCACGTGCATGACTTGTCAAATAAACAAAGCATGGGATATTTTTCAAAAACTTGATAGTACCAGTTCAGACTCTGTAATATCATATGGTATTCTAATTCAGGGATTGATGGGTTCAAGGAACATCTCTGAAGCCTTAGACATTTTAGAAACAATGAAGAGGAGAGGGCACAAACCCTCACTGATAATTTATAATACTATCATCAGAGGCTTAAGTTTAAATGGTCAGTTTGAGAAAGCTGATGATATTCTAGAAGAGATTAGCCATCGGGGTCTTAGGCCTGATGCTTTCACTTATTGCAGTCTTATCGATGGTCTCTATAAAGCTGAAAAGTTTGACGCAACAATTTGGATTTTTGAAGAGATGCAATTACAAGGCTGTTAGCCTGATGTTCCGACATACACTGCACTTATCTTGGGGCTTACAAGGGCAGGACGTGTATTTAAGGCTCTGCAATACTTCCGTGAGATGAAGACAAAGGATTTGAAACCCCAGGATTCATTATATAAACATTTAGCTAGTAGCCTCGGAAAGAGAGGCAATGTGAAAATAACAACTGAGTTGTGGCAAGAAATGATAAGGCATGCAGAAAAGCCTGATGCTTGAAAGGTATCTATCAACCATTTTCAAATTATTCTATAGATATCTAATTCTACCAGAATATCTTTGTTTCTAGGATCGCTTAATTCTCGGACCTGATTTTTTTTTTTATTGGCCAATGGTGCAACTCCATTCCTACGCTGAAAACATCTGCAGTGATTTGCAGGTTTTGTCACTACGATACATCCAGTCAGAACAATGGATTTCCGACACTTCTATTTGTCAATTCTTTTAAAAAAAAAAGGTAATGTTTTTCTCGTTGTCCTTCCCTCCAAATCGTTTTGATCTTTTGTTCATCCTAAGATGATTTTGTGAGTAGGGAATTTTCTGATTTCCAAGAAATATTTTCTGTAGCTCATGGTTGATAGGATTAATTTAATTGCCTGTCTATTTGAATTTGAAGTACTCTTTCTATCATGGATGCCAGATTTTCTCCGAAGATACAAAACAGCAAGAGACATGGAAACTGCAGATGCCTCTGAGAGATATGACCACTCAGAATCCAGCGCATCAAATTCGGCAATTGATGCATCTTCGTCTTATCCTCCCCAGCATAATCAACTGGAAACAAATTTTGTTTTTGTTTGTGAGGATTGCCCATGAACCAGTGAGGCTCCTGTATCATTTTGCATACCATAAAAACCCTGTTTACATTGATTCTGCCATCAGAGGGCAACATGTCATGCGAGACAGATGATTCTCAAGACTTGTACTGGTACTGCAGCTAGCTGGAAGGGTTGGTCCTCGAAGGCATTGAGTGCAGTGGATAATCCTTGTATATAAAATGACCCTATATATGATGACTATTTGTTCTAGCACTAATTGCTGTTGCAGACCTGGAATGCCACCCTTTGGAATTGTGGAAAAATTTCGTTGTATGATTTAGGTTATAGGGATTCTAGCATTTTTAAGGTTTATGTTTGTTTAAGTTAATTGTTCAGTATCTCTGTTAAATATATGTTGTATTTTATTTTAAACTTTGTTTGGCCATAATATGTGTTTTTTAAGTTTGATGGACTGTGTCAGTTCTCGTGCTACTGGACTTTGCTCTAGTCTTTAAAGAGATTAATTGCTATGGAAGTAATTTCTCTATTGAATGGTCAGTGCACATGGTCCCCAATCTTATAAGTCAATATGTTTCATCTCTTAATTGACAGAAATTACATTTGGGTATGTTTTATTGACAGATTTGGTGAGTCAGTAAATGGTACTCCAAAGCCTACCTCTCCTGGTCTAGGAGAAACAAAAATATCGGAAGAAGAAAAGAGGAAAGCAAGGGCTGAGAGGTCTGTTCTTTGAAAATTCAGGAATTTATTCTCTATATTCCTGAGATTATGATGCTATTTTCATTATCTTCTGTTTTCCTTATCTTGTTTGTGTTTAATTTATTGTCAGTTTAATTTGCTTAATATTTTTATCCAAAATTATGATACACATTTGTTTTACTTCAGAATAATTGGAATCTGACAACGCCCAAATTATTGGACTTACTTTGCGCTCATCTGCTAATGATGAAGCAAAGAAGAAAGCTCGTTTGGCTAGATTTGGAGTGGATGTGAAATCTGCTTCCTTGGAAGATGACAAGAAAAAGGCAAGGGCTACAAGGTAAAATCCTATTTCAATGATTTTGTATTATTTGTTTACTTTGTATGTTATGATGAAGATGACATATGTTTCTTGCCTTTGTGCATTTCATAAATTAAGCTTTAATTGAAACTTTATTTTATATGGATGCATACTTGAGGGCATTTCTTGTTTAATATTGAAAAAATGATTATAAATTGTTTGTTTATCTCAGGTTTGCCTCGGCATTGGATGGAAGCACATCAGAGGTAAACAAAAAACTAAAACCAGACCTGGCAGAGACTGTGGCATCAACATGAATGGTGATTGTAAGTTCCTCGATCTCTTAAATCCTAATTTGGTTTGATTTTTGTTGCATGATACAAAGAAACACAACTGATTACTTTATTTATGATTCAGGCTTGGGATTCTAAGGCAAAGATGATGTCCCTGTTGCAACACAGCACAATCAGGTGATGTTAGATACTGGATATGATAAAAAATAGGCTAGTGAGGCTACAAATTGCATTAAATTTTGGTTGAGGATTAATGCCATTTTGGTAAAATCATTAATTAGTTTTGCTTTTATGTTTTGTCTAGATTTCTCGTTTCTAGTGTCTTTCTTCGCTACATTTTGATTTGTTGTTAGCCTCCCCATTTACCCTTTTTATAGCCTTCTCTGTTAGCATTCTCGTTTAACTTCACTCTTTTCTATCCCCTCTTTATTTAATATTTGCAGTGCTTACATTTACATGGAATCTTATTTGTGTTTGAATTTATTTTTTTGTTATTGTTGTGGTCACTTGGGCTTTAACCATCCATTTTACAGGTTTAAAATTTCTCTCATATGCAAGGTCAAATTGTCTTTGGTTTTGCTTTGAATTTCTCATCTATACACCCTCTGGACTTTCTTGAAATGCCCTAACCAGATTGGGAATGTCAATTGACAGGCAAAACTTACATAGAGGATTTGAAACAGAGCATGTGAACTTCGAATTTTGATGTTTTGCTGGTCACTTAATTTCTGTGGTGCTTCACATTTTCTGATTGGTGCTTCTAAATTCTGCTAATTTTCACTGTTGAAATCTGCTGAAATTTTATCATCAGTTATTTCACTTTTCATCAGTTATACTCAATTCCTCCTCCTCTTATTTTTCTTTTCCTCTATATCTGTTAGGTTTCCCTACTTTTCTTTGTCTCTCTTTGTGTCATTTTTGTTTTTTTCAATTGTTTCTCTTTTATTTGAAGAGTATCCAGTGTCTTCATGTCTTTTTGGTCGTTTTAACCCCAAAGCATTTCGTTGTGGTTGTTGCACTTTCTTGGCTGATGGTAGGATTTTGGGACCATTTTAATGTTTTACTAGGTTTGCTAATAGTATTTTAGGAATGAAGCTCATTTGACCCGCATAGAAATGCAGTTTTGTGTTTTACTTAAAATGACAGGAATGCAAATTCCTCATCTTATGATCTAGTTGGACGGTTTATTTGGTCAAGGGGGCCAAGCAGCCTTCGTTTTGCTTGGAAAATGATAAAATGCAATTTCCTATTTTTGACCTAGGTGAATGATTCATTTGCTCAAGGTGGCCATGTGCTGTATATATTTATAATTGTAAATGGGTGACGTAATTGTATATGATATTTTGATAAAGCTTATGTTCATCTCGATCTGGGTTAGACTGTGATGCAGTATATTTTGCCTTTCTTCTTGAATCTTTAAAATGTGGACTAGCTGTCAACTTTGACATGAATACAGTTGCCCAAATCTATCTCATTTATACAACATAATGTGCTGACTAAGAAAAATGCAGAATTTATAGGATTCTGTTATACAAAATAAAAACACATGTATGCTTTGGGAATTTGATTTTCTGGTAAAATTCTGATTTGAAGGTAATTTTGTTCTCTCGCTCTCTAAGAATTGGGAGATTTGTAGATCATGCATTGTGGGTGAAAAACACAGAAATTCAACGATTGAGTGAAACTGAATTATGCAACTTGCACCACGGTGTGGGGAGCTAAGTCAAGGGTTCAATGAAACCTTCAGGTTTGGAATTTGGCGAACCTGAAAAAATTCGAAATTCAGTGGTAATGCTTGGTACTAGTGGTAATGCTTCTGAGGACAAGGGCAGTCCTTTGACAATAGCTCATATACAAAGGTTTCGAAGCTTCTATATCTTAAATGGCTAAACAAGATAGCTTCTATATCTTAAATGGCTAAACAAGATTTGTTAGACCTGTGGATTTTAGTATCTGAAACCATTTATACTTATGTTAGCTCACTAATTGGCTCTCTTATGCAGCAATGTTCTTGGATCATATGCCCATTTCATATGGAATGTCTACTAAGTGGTTCTAGTTAATGGGGCATTGATTTGAGTGTTTAATATATTTTTATTCTTTATCAAAGTATTTTTTTGCTCTATTTGCTTTCTTCAATTTATGCCTTACGGCGTTTCCTTTGAAACATCTGGTGCAAATGCTAGTTATTATTTTTTGAAGATTTGACATACACATCAAAATCATACTAGGTTGTAGAATACATCTCTTGACGCAACAAGAAATATTTAAATTTTGAAAAAAATATTTATAACAAAAAAATATAATATGTAATTGTAAATTTCGTTTACACCCATCATTCTTAAATGCACTCATAATACTATACGATATGATAACACAACACACCATTATTTTCAAAAGAAAATAATCTAATTTATAGATTAAATAATTTTTTTTTACCAAATTTATATATAATTTTAAAAGTATTGTATTGTTAAAAGATCATTTATTTCCTAAATTAAACTATGTTCTAACACCATCATAAAATAACAAAAGGCCCGGGACTAAGTTGATTGCATCACAAAGAAGCATTATGCATAAGATAGCATTGCGTAACCCAGTGAGAAGCTGAGTGAATTCCTTAACGGAGAAGGAGAGCAAATGTGTTCAAAATATTTCAATTAATTAATTTTTTATTAATATTAATAATTCGTATAATTATTTTTGAATAATATTATTTATTTTACTGGGAAATTAGAGGTGGAGGGGAAGCCAAATTCTGGGATGAGAACTGGCAACAAAGGGAGAAAATGAGCAGCATTCAAAGAATCCAGAACATACAGAACAAAATAGGTGATAACTATATATATGTCAAGGACTATTGGAAAGCAAATGAATTGGATGGGATATGGCGGAAATGGACAACACTGGAGGATTGGGGCATAGAGACAGATCAGGAACAACAGGAAGCTTTTATGAAAGAAGTTAAATCCAGGAAAGTGAAGGCGAGAACAGGGAAGGATATCATAAGATGGGGGAAATCAACGAAAGGATCCTTTACGGTCAAAGAGGCATACTATCTGGCAGATCAACAGGAAGTCACTGAAAGAAACCAAGACTGGAAGGGTATTTGGGGTAAAAACTGGTGGCCGAAAATTACCATTTTCGCATGGTTAGTAGCCAAACACAAGATCTTGACATGGGATAAGCTTCAAAAGAAAGGTTTCAGTGGGCCTTCGAGATGTTATTTGTGCAACAGAGAAACGAAAACTCAAGATCATCTACTAATCAATTGTGGTTATGTCAGGAATTTATGGAGGGAAGTATGGAGGATATTCCGTAAACTTGAAAAGTACTCGAAAGAAAAAAACGAAGTGATCTTCCAGTGGCAGAAAGAGAAATTTCAATGCAAAGTTGTTCGGAAAGCTTGGGATCTCATGGCAGGTTTTGTAATTTGGATGGTGCAGAAAGAAAGGAATCGCAAAATTTTCCAAAACAAAGTAAAGAGCTCAGGAAAAATCTGGAAAAGGGTAGTGAACCTAACTAGAGAATCAATTCTGGTTGAAAAGTGGGATATGGAAGACTGGAAAGCGGATCAGGGTGAGGAGCAAATTCTTAAAAACCTAAATTTAAAATATGAAATGGTGCATAATAAACAGTCGGAGAGGATTAATGCAAGACATTAGAGCCATGACAAGTTCGCATACCCTAAAGACAATTTTATGAAGTTAAACTTCGACAGGGCGTTGAAGGGGAATCCAGGTAATGCTGGATTCGGAGGAATCTTCTGTGATAGCCAGGGAAACACCAGGTGGATCTATGCAAAGTGGCGTGGAGAGATGACAAACAATGAGGCCGAATTATGGGCGATTCACCAAGGGCTGAGAATTACGATTCAAAATGGTTACAGTAATCTGGAGATTGAGGGAGACTCTCAGATGGCAATTGAAATCCTAAAGAAATTAAACAATGGGAAGAACTGGGAGAAGGTTACCAACAGTTGGCGAACGACTGGGATCATCCAAGAGATAGCAGAGCTATTAAAAGGAGTTGAATACAAGATATTCAAGCATGTAAAAAGGAATGGAAATCGAGCGGCGGATTTCCTCGCGAATTGGGGTTGCAAAGGTCGAGATGACAAGGTCGACAACTAGTGGAGGACGGTACGACCCAGCGGAGAGTGGGAGGATCTGGCCAGTATTATCAATAATGACCATGGACAAGCATCGAAGGAAAACAATGAGTAGGCTACACACGCGAATCTTAGTATTCGTGCGACAGACAGGTGAGATGGATAAACAAGTCCAGACATTTAATGAATGTCAGACACGGCTTAGGGAAGATATCATGGATCAGCATGCGGGAATAAAACCGGAATGTGCGAAAACAGGAAGGAAAAATCAACCTTACAACAATCCAATCAAAGCTAATAACCGGCGATGAGGAGGAAAGGATATGTTAGAGTCCATAAATGGCAATGAAACAAACAGGACAGTTGATAGGAAAGGAGAAGGGTGAATTAACAGATGGCAGCGGAAGGTTAAGCGGATAGGTAGGAGGAGCGGGGCTGGAAGTTTTATAAAGGCACGACAGCAAGGGACCCGACAGTGGAAGAAAATCATCGAAACCGACAGAGGGAAAGGAGGAGTAGAGGCGGTGAGCAGTATCAGAGAGAAGCTACACCGATACCCTGTGAAGGATACTATGGAGACCAGGAAGCGAGCCAGGATTGTCGAAGAAATAGAGGCCGAGTGTGGCAGAGAAAGAGATAGGAAAGGCAAAGAGGTTGTGAAAGAAGAGAAAGTGGAAGAGATATACAAGATTTGCGATGACTCTGAGGAGGATGTAGATAGGCAAACAGCTAGCGGGCGAAACAGAAGTGAAGACGAATGGGAGCAACAGCAAATCAGTGATGATCAGCGGGGCCGGCGAGGAGGAAGGGTTAAGCACATAGGTCGTCAGCAGGAAAACAGGCAAGTGGAAAGCGAGCCGGAACCAAGCAACTGGAGAGGTGGCGGAGCGAACAGAGCCCGAGGAGCAAGGGGAGGGAGACGCGAACAGAGGAGGAGACATGGAAGAAGGATGAGACAGACGATGGAGAAGAAAGTCCAGCAAGCTAAGAGGGCTTATTCTCAGAATACATGCCCCAGAATTAGGAGAATTATTCAGAATATGGAGGAGGAAGCCATTCAAGCTCAGTCGGATTCTGAGATGGAAGACTCAGAATTTCTTATCCATGACCCTGGTAACACTAGAGGCAGAATGTCAATGTTTAAACAGTCCCTCCATATATACTGGGTAATGAAGAGATTATTGGCTAAGGCCCTAGAGCAAGCAGCAACTGAGATGGCAGAACTGGCACAGGGAGTTCCAAATCTGAGGAGGAAGATTTGTATTATTCAGATCACCTTGGAGATGCAGGAGAAAAAGCTGGACAAGATTCAGTAGATGATAAAAGAAGGCCAACAGCATGGCAACAAGGAGACTACCCAGCGTCCAGAGGCAGCAGCTGAGTAATTTTAGTTATGTTTTACTTTTGATGAAAATGCATAATATAGATAAGGTAGGCAAGTTTCAAAGTTTAGAGATAGATAGCAGCTATATGCATGTCAGTAGAATCAGAAATTTGAAAGACTGTCTAGTGTATTTAGCTTGGATAAACAGACTATGGTCCTTTTATTTTTGGTCGGCGGTTAAGAACTTCAGGTGGCTGAAACACTCGGTCTCCCCAAGAGGGCGAGTGGAAGGCAACCCCATTTTGATGTACTTTTTTTAATTGAAGTAATAGAAAGAAAAGCGTAACACCTTAGCCTACAAAAAAAAAAATATTAGTTATTTTAATTACATTATATTTTATTTATAAATAAATTATATTACAGTATAAAAGATATTTAAAAAAATTAATAGTAGTAAATATTTATTTTAATTATAAATTTAATAGATTTATTAAGTGTGATGAATATTAAAAGGATTAAGTTGTAGACATTTTTATGTTTATATGAGTATGGCTTTAAAATGGCTCTATGTATATGGAGCTATGTTATATATTAGGTGATTTAAAACTATATTCTGGTATATTAAAAATAAGGATCAATGTTTTTTTTCCCCTAGGAAAAAGTCGTAATTTTATTCATGATTGAAAAAATTACATTTTGTAGATGCCAAGGCATATGCAGATGGTTGATCCTGTAATGACAGGCAGCGAAACAGAGACAATAACACTAAATAGCAAAAGTAACTATTCCTATAAAGACAGGAACTAACATAGTAACAGAAAAAGAAAATATAATATGTTCTTATACTTTTCTTCCCTTCTTCTTCTCCACCCGACGCCATCCTCCCGAGTCAGCAGTGAGTGTAATAACAGCAAGCTGGTTTTCCATTGTGTTCATTTGTAGTTCTTTGTCGGAGTCTGAGCCCTCTGAGCCGTGGGCTCTCTTTATGCCACTTACTTCCATTTGTAACTCTTGATGCTGATTTGTAATGATCAGCCCCGTATGAGTAGAAGGGGTATCCGCTTCCTGAGTTTGTTTCTGTCCCATTTGAGTGTCTGGTTCCATCTGGTTCTCTGTGGGTTCCTCCTTTATGTCCTCTTCTTCCAATGGGTCTATGTGCTGCCAGCCTTTGGGCTTTTTTTGTTGTTTCTTAGCTTTCCTGAGGTCCTTTCGAGCTAATGGGCAATTATATTGAAGGTGCCCTGTCTGCATATAGCTTCTACATCGGAACATTGTGTTTTCGTAGTCAAGTTGCTGTATCCATTGGGTATTATTAAAGTTCAGCGTGATGTGGTCAGGTAACCCCTCACTCAAGTCCACTTCTACACATATTCTGGCAAAAGTAAAGATTCCCCTGATAGCTCTGTCTTCATCCATTTTTAGGAATTTCCCTAGAGAATTCCCAATGGCGATTAACACTTTTTGATGCCAGAAATGTAGTGGGAGTCCATGTAGCCTCACCCATACAGGCATTTTTGAGACTATCATTGTATTAGCATCAAAGTTCGAGAACCAGGGGGTGATGAAGAGGCTAGCATTGCCCCAGAACCAAGGCCCCTGATTGATAATGATGTCTCTTTCCTGTACTGTATTAAATCTAACTATGAAAAACCCCTTGGGACAGAGATAAATTTCATAGTTAGGTGTCCATGTTGAGTAGATCCATTGATGCAGGGCATCTGATTTAGGCCAAAAGCCATTGAATCTACAAATAACTGCAGTATTGGATAGATCGGTGTATAGGCTATTTACCTCTCTCATAGTTACTTGTAGAGTTGGTGATTCTGGCTTTTGTTCAACGATGTAGGGTCCTGGAAACTCTGATGGTGGTGCTATTTTGTTTTCCATTTTTTTCCCTTTACTGCGTCCCGAAAAGAGCTGGTATTTTTTGAGCTGGAACCAGTGCTTCCACCACACATTCGTAGATTGAGAATGATGGTTGAGTCGTTGGTAATGCCGTAGTGTTGGAGTGTTTGGTTGCCCTCCAGGCTGAAACCAGAATATATAAGGTTTTGAAATTGAGCTGGGGTTCCAAGGTGACCCTGGATCTTCTTCTTTAACTCGTGTATGCTCATCCCCTTACTGAATCTCATGCAAAAATGTTTGCCTTCAATCGATTTAATGAAGATATGGATCAGATTTGTGTTCGTGAGGAGTAGACCCTGATTCGTTGGTTTATGAGTCAGATCTAGCGGAAATATGGCAGATCTGGGGTTCACATATCTTCCCACCGTGGGAGAGACAAGTCCGCCTCCTACCAAAGATTTACCCGATGCTGCCATCGTAGATATGATGCGAACTACGGTAGATCCAGCTCCTACAGCAATGATGTCCATGAGAAAGCCCCAGATCTGGCCATCCTCACTCTGTTTGACTCCCGCACACATGCCATCTCCAGCCATTCCGCTTCGCCCTTGCCCAAAAGCGCATATAATGTCTTTGACTCAAGATGGTGTTCTGTTTGCGGATCTGGTCTTTAGCTAGCTGTATCATCATTGCCGTGACCTGTTTCAATAGAAGTAAATAGTTTGCAGTAAATATGACCCTTAGACAAGTAATAAGAGCTCGTCCATGACCTCTGAGCAGACGATTCGGCCTTTAGGGATCGATTTGGTGAAGAAAGATTGTGTTTTGTTCCGCTACAGTACCAAATCCATGACGGCGTGTACAGATCCATTATTCCTGCAGTCGATTTCCCCCAAGATCTCTCCGTTTCCTCAGCCCCTTCGCATTGCTGCAGAGTGTTGTCGGCCCCAAAAACCCTAGCCATCTTCACCGATTCTTTCTTCGGAAAAAGTCCCGCACAGCCAATAAGGACCAATGTTATATAAAGTTATTCTCAATTTTTTTTTTGAATAGTTTATATGATTTCATATATATATATTATTTATAAATTGTTGTAGATGTTTTATTAGAGAGTTTGTCACAATAAATATGATATAATTATATTTAAATTTTAAAAGCTATTCAATGAGGGTTATTCTCCTTAGATTTATGGATTTATTAAATCACTGTTTTCATGCATGCAATATGTAAAATGCAGAAAATAAAGAATAGAGAAAAATAAAATCACTCGCAACCATAATAACAGAAGATATGATCATGTAAACCTTTGCGAGAAAAAATCCAAGTGAAATGCAAGCCTACTCTACTCTCTTTCTATAAATAGAAATGGATGCAAGTATCAAGGAGTGAGATATGTGGCCCATTGGCTACTATAGTGCACAAACCCTCTATTTTTGCTCTCTTTCTATGCACTCTCAACTACCATGCTCATCTATGGAACAAAATGCACTCAAATAGGCTCGATTATCACCCTGCCAAATAACCTAGCAGTGGTTAAGTTTGACTCTTTCAACCCTTATCAAGAGTTACAATATTGACTCTTCTATAGTCTTATTCATTATGATCACGTTGCTACCCCTATTTTCATGAATAATGGGGGCCGACATGCATCCCCTCAAATCATGGTAGTAGAAACATAAAGTTCAACTTTTGGGTGGCATAACTTTTGCATGTGGACTCTCATTGAGGCAATTCTTGCATCGTCAGAAAGGTACTTATGTGTAGAATAGTGTTAGGGGGTGTTATGGTTAAGTCGCAAAATTTTACCCCCAATTAAATGTCGTTAATTCCTCATACTTCTGTAATATTTCTAAATCTGATTCGACAAAATGGGACAAATCAATAAAAGTAGTCTTGTGAGTTGATTCCTCCACCTTTTCCACTTTAAAAACAATGAAATGGATGAAAAATAATATAATGGTCTAATCTAGATCACAACTCCCCATTTTTGGAGGATTTTGGTCCCCAAAAGCTTCTATTGAATGAGGCGACAAATTTGTTCTACACCTTCTCCCTAAACTACTATTTAGCCTTGCTTGGAAGCTATTCTTTCAACCCAATTTTCCGAAGGTCATGCTAACTTTTTCTTGTAGTTGTGGACCTCTTCTACAAAACTATATCCTTTGGCAACTCTTATTGAGAATGTGGTCCCAAATTCTTTATGGAAGGGAGGATATATTCCTCTTCCTCATCCAACTTGGAAGGCTAATAAAGTTTCAATTTTTTTCATTCACCATTGGTAAATGCCGATGTGTAGGGGTACTTAGTTTATATGTGTTATATCCCACCTTTTTCAATATCTCAAAGGGACCTTATCGCAATTTCTTCATGTTCCTTTCAAGTCCCTATAGCCTCATGTTGTTCAACTATAACCATACTTTATCTCCCACCTTGAATGACCTCTTTGTTTTGTGTTGATCATGCCTAAACTTGTATTTTTGATATGACTTATACAACATAATATGTACTAGTAAATAGATCTATCTGATCTTCTTAAAAAAAAATGTTGCCGAAGGAATCCTCTGCAATATCCTCCCTCGCTCTTCCTTGTTGGTAATATTCAATATCCAAAGGTGAAGGTGCAATATATCAAAAAAAAATTCAAATTGGTACATAGCAAAAGAAGTGTGGACTGATCTATTACAACACTATTGTATATATAACCAATTTTCATTTAAATCCTTTGCATGGTTTTGATTGGAACCCCTCAAAATTTGCACCATAGTCATTTTGACTACTTATGTTTTACCCTCTACCTGTGGATGGAATGCAATAGACCTCTTCAAATTCATGTTTATCTTCTCCCACAATGTAGTCCAAAATGCAGTAACAGAATTTTTGTCATCTGAAACAATGTTCATTTGTATCCCAAAGTGCATCCAGAGTTGTCCAAAGGACAAGTCCATTATTTCTTTATCATTAATGCTTTTTTACAGAGAATTATAACACACATATTGTTGAACCTCTTAATTACCATGAGAAAGTAGTCATGTCCCTTCCTAGTTGTTGGTAAACCTCCTAGAATTTCCATGTAAATGCTTTCCCAAGGTTGAGTAGGTATAAACAAGGGATGGTAGAGACCTTGTTTCATGTTACTAGGATTTCTGGTACAACAAACCATTCATATTGTTTTGAGCCTAGCTACCTCTAATTGTATCTTAGGCCAATACACATATCTCTACAAATTTTCCACTATCTTGCCTACACCAAAGTGCCTTGCAACCTTGGAGGTGTGAGCCTCTCTAATCAATTATAATAACTCATATTTAGGCATTACTTATCTAACTAGTAGACTAACCCATTCTAGAGATGGTAGTAAACTATTTTGTCACCACCATGCATATGTATTTTGGCTTTGCAACTATTGAAAAACCTCCTTGAAGTCTCCGTCCTCTATATATGCCTATCTCTATGCATCATGGGTGAAAGGCTACGTGTGCATCAAAGCTCAAAAAGTTGTGATATTTGATGTGAGTGGTATTGAAAGCATGTCATCCAACCTGTTTATGCTGCCCTTCTTGTAGTTGATCACTAAATAAAATTATTATAGTAACCTTGTCCACTTATTATGACTAGTCTGTTATACCTTACTTTGGCCCTACATGTACTGTAGTGGTTAGTGGCTAATGTGGAATATTGTTGTCTTTCCTATCATATAGTATTTCCACTTCTTAACATCCTATACCAACGCATAGAATCCTATATGATAGATATGGTATTTAAGAATTTACTAATGGAATAATTTAGAATGGTAATATACAATCCTTCCTCCCTAGATCAAGATTTCTCCCTTAACGTAACCACTCACATATGTCTCCAGTCCAAAGGTTTGTTGCAAGTTTGGTAACAATAGAATCCATGTTTGATTGGTCTTCTTCTTTAACTCCTTAAAAGCCCTCTGTTGAATCTTCCTCCGTTGGAAACTCTTACCACTTACTGTTGTGGCATGGAGTGGTGTTGCTACTACTAAAAATGAGGCTATGAATTTCCTAAGGTACCATGTTACTCCATAAAAAATATTGACATTAGAAACATTAGTAGGTATTATCAACTTCGTGATGGTCTCCATCTAGGTAGGATCTATCTTTAGCTCTCCTCCCCCTATCACATATCTTAGATACACCAAAGAATACCCTGAAAACTCACACTTCTTGATATTTTCCAACAACTAGTGCTTCCTTAATGTCTCTAGGATCTACATCAAATGTGAAATGTGCTCCTCCCAAGTAGAATTGTACACTATTATACCTTGCAAATAAAAATAACAAATGAATCTATAAAATTGCATATAGTATCATTTATTAACCTCATGTACCTAGTTCTTGTATTGCATAAGTCAAATGGCATAACTAACCACTCATATGAACCTTGTCTAGTTTTGAAGGTGATCTTTTAGATATACTCTTCTTTTAGCAAAACCTAACGATATCTTGACTTTAAGTCCAACTGGGTGAATTAATTAGCTTTTTGCAACTAACATAGAAAATCCTGTATCCAATTTAGGGGGAATTGTTCTTTAATGTAGTTTTTTTTAACACCCTATAATCATTGAACGTCCTCCAAGTCCCATACTTCTTTGGTATATTGATGATGGGTGACCCACATGGTGAGGTACTTGTTTGAATGAATCCCTTTTCCAGTATCTACTACACCTCATTTTCTTCTGTAACAAATCACTTGTATATCCCAATTTTTGGCAACATAGATTCTCAAAACAACTATATCGCATGCTCCACTTTCATCTTGGGTGGTAGCCATTTAAGCTCCTATAACACTCCCCAATACACCTGTAAAAACTCTTTAATTTTTTCTTTTTGTTCCTTTTTACACCCCTCCAATAATGTCTTAGCTCTCATAAAATATTCTATGGATTGATTTTCTCTTAAAAACAACAAAATATACTTCTTTCTAGAATTTATCAACTTTTTGCCCCGGTTGGCACTTACTAGTAAGATCTTTGAATTTCCCTTATGTGGATTGATGATGAAATGTTTTCATCCTTGATGAGGTGGTATTGATTATATCTCCACATGAAGATCAAATCTTGTATGACATATAAGAACTCCGAAAAACAACTCCACATACATTAGGTGGAACTAAATCAAACTTTACTTCATCAATAAAATTAGCATTGATAGAAAATTTGATTCTACATTATTTGATTACCTTTATCTCTACCTCTTTGTTTAGCAAATCCAATGGATATGGGTTAAGATGGCCATGAGTCTTTAGTCCAAGTTTCTTCACCAAATCTACTTCTATGATATTTTCTTGTGATCCTAAGTTGAAAAGAGCATTAACTTTTGTCTTCGAACCTTGTGCCTTTATATGGAAGAGTCTAGTAACTTGATTGTCTTCATGTCATTAAAGGCCACTCAAATTCACCCCCTTATATATTGATGTAAGATAATATTCCCATCCACATCCAAGCTAATTTCCACCTAATTACTCAAATCTATGGGCATGTGAATTTTATTCTTAGTAACTTTCTTTCTATTCTTTACGTTGAGCTCTAGTTGAAATTTCCATCACGTCTTCTCTACATGACCATTAATATATATTGGTTGTATTGGTTGTTGAGATATTTACATTAGTGTGTTGTGGCTATTATATTTTTTTCTCCCCCTTGAAACTTTTTTTTCACATCCTTGGAAGCGTCACAACGCTCCTTCTACTATGACCCACTTGATTTTCCTATCATCTAGGCTATGTTCTTGAGGTATTGTACCTATACACAATCCTCATCCACCATTGTAGGTTTGAATAGCATCACTTGCTTCCACATATGGTTGGGTAAATCTGTTAGATACCTGAGGAGTACATGTGGGTTTTTTTTGGGAAATAAATAGCATTATTTTCATCTTTTTAAATTATGTGGTGTACTTTTGTACACTCTACCCTTGTTTTTGCCTAAAGAAATTACACTATATCCATTGTTCCTCTACATCCTTAATATGGAAGAATTGTGAACCTATGTGAGTTTTGAAATCCTTCCACTTATTCATTAAAGGATCTACATCCATTCTTAGGGTCTCCATGTGGCTTTCCCACCAAGTTAGGGCATGAACCTCTAATTTTAGATGTGCACATGAACTCTTATGCTCTTCCTATGTGTGGTCGACATGAAAATAAACCTATAACTACTTCAATCTATGATTTAACTTCAAAGTCTCAATCTCACCTTGATACAACTTGAAGTTGACCTTCGCTTCCATCTTGAACAAGGACTGTGAATGTTTCATGGCACTCAAATCGAATTGTTCCTCGTCAATTTCTTTCATAGGCTCCCTCTATAGTTCTTCTTGATCCCCCAATCACCCTATAATATGACCTTTGTATTAGAACCTCCATATTCTCTGAATAGTTTTAGCTTATTGGCTAGGGCTACCATGAGGAGGCTCACATTACAATTTATATATGTGATTTGTGCTTCCATCCATGCAAAGCTCTCCTCTGTAGGATCTTAATGGTTATTAATAGATTCATTAGCCATGGCTAGAGTTTTATGTTTTCTTTCTAAAGAAATTTGTTTCTCCTACAACTTCCCAAAAAATACCCAAAGACGCTTGCTCTGATACCAATATGATCATAAATTTTCATGGATAATCCAATGGACAATTGGGCACAAAAAAAATGATAAAATTAATACTTAAAATATGAAATATATTCTATGAGTTTTATTTTATTTATATTATGGATGGGGGTGTTATGCTTAAGAAAAAAAATTACCCATAAAAAGGCTCTATTAATTCCTCAAACTACTTTTGGAGGGTTTTAGACCCAAATTCACAAAGCTGAGACCCACCAATAAAAATAGTCCTATGAGTTGATTACTCCACTTTTTCCACTTTGAAAGCATCAATATGGATGAAAAATAATATAATCATGAAATCTGGATCAATATATTAATAATATTTTGGTTATATTATATTTGTTATTATTATTGGTTTTGCATAACATATTATACTAGGTGGAAATATGTTGACATAAACTTTATAGACAAATTATTTTCTCGATGCAATTATAATTTTTTCATTTTATACATAGGAAATTATATTTTTATCATGTGGCTTTTGGTTGTGGGAGAAAAAAAACTCCTTTTTGATATTTTCCTTACTCTTATTATCTTATATGGATTTCATGTTTGGGGTTGAGAAGATGTAGAGAATCATGAAGAAAATTTGACAAATATAGAAATGTTCTATTTATAATATTGAAATCCTTCTCATAGATTTATGCCCTTCCCCCATTTAAGAGTATGGTTATTATTAAGCATATAATGTACAAGCACAAGGAAATTAAATTGAACGGAAAGAGGCCTCCTAATATTATTCCAAAGTCTAGTCAAAGTCACCTATGGCTTGAGAGGGATGGTATAAATACGTTAAGTCTTGGCTAAATTATTGGTCAACGGAGTTCACTCTACACAATATTGATATTGTCACAAACACTATCAGCTCTAAATTTAATGAGAAATTACAATGCTACATAGAATTGGAGGAAGAGAAAATTAAGATATTGCAAATATTTAATTACCCCCATGATTGAAGATCTATAACTATAGTACCTTTCTATTGAGCTAGAAGTAACCCCACTGTACTATTTCAGCATTAATCATCTAATCAAGTTAAAATAGATGGCCCCATCCTTCTTTTTGGGATTTCCAAGACCTTATGAATTTGCAGTGTACATATTTTCTTTGCTTTGAATATTCTCATGAAATATATTTTTTTTTTCTTTCCATTTGAACTCAATGGGCTTCTTAAGGTTCACATTGATATTTTTCCTTTCTTAAGAGCTAACTTTTTTCTTATAAATCACCCAACACTTGTCCAAAACTCTCTTTCATATCACACAAGATTTGTCTTGTTATGTGACATATCACACTCAATTTTACTTTGCTAGTGACACTTTGCATATTATATGCAAATTGGCTTTCCTCACTATATCACATTAAATTTCATTATTCCCATGACATGTCATGCATCACATCATCCTAAAATTCTCTCTATCATGGAAAAATATATTTTCATGCAAATTATTTTCCGCCTTGCTTGTTGATCACACCCTATTTGCTTTTCCTATGTGACATATGGTGTTGCTCCAATTTTTTATATTGGGACAAAAAAAATTATCCATGTCATGTATCATGTCAAACAAAAAAATGCATCTCTATCTTTGAACCACATCTCCATAAAGTTTATACATCTATGACATATTCCATGAATCCAATATTTATTCCCTTGCAATGTATCACACTAAATTATGTTTTCATTTAAAATGTCATGTTGCTATGAAGATTACATCAATGCAATAAATTTCCTTTTTCCATGTCACATCAATGTATGTTTTCATGTGAAACACCACACTAAATTAAATGTTACATCCATTTGATAACTTCCTTTTATAGCATTACACCAAGCTTCATTTCCGTACAATATAACATGTTGTAGAAAAAATTATTTCTCTATGAGAAATCCTTCATTGCTCTAGTTGGCCATACACATGGAGAGGATTATCCCCATTTCTTCCATGGATTTTTTGCAAAACTCTGTGAAGGTTAACCGATAAAAATATCTACTCATTTGAGATTGAAGATTATGATTGATTGAGGGTTCCTATTGTAATCTAGCGAAAAGTATGCATTGTTCACTAGTAGGATGGAACATCAAGTAATGTTAAAGAGTTAGATGCATCATATATAAGATAAAAGATACAAAAAAGTAATAGATAGCCAAGAAAATTGCACTTGTATTAATATGTCATAAACAACTAACTATGAACATAGATTCGAGTACATTCATATTTATACCCCTGAGTAGATATTTATAGGAATTTAATTGTCTCAACCGAATTGATCAGACCGACTTGTTTGGTCGAATCGACTAAGGAGCTAGCTAACTTACAATACATTATTTGATATGCCAACTTGACAAGGTTAGTTGACTAAGTCGAATAGCCCCTCCAAAATCTATCCCACCATTAATTCCTTTTTCATTCCAAACAAAGGGGAGACTTGGAGAATTATTAAGTTTAAATAAGTATAGTAGAAGAGGATAGAAGAAATGAAGAGAGAATAAGAAAATAATATTATGTTGGTTCAATGTTGGATAGTCATGTAATCGATGGAGAAGTTTGTGCCTTTGTATGATCCTAGGTTTGCAATTTTTTTGATAATGGAGGATCATCATTTTTGTTCCTTGTACTCCTCTCAAAAAGGCTTAATATTTGAATGCCTCTTCTTTTATTTTCCCTTGGTGACTAATTAGAACCATCAAACTCTAATTTTGGAATGTTGGACTGCTATTGTGGGACCAATGGGCCACATTTTTACGTGTTTGGCTAAAAAATTGGACCTTAGGTTGAGGCGGTGTTAGATGTCTTGAGGGTGCTAGGAGAGGGGTTTCTCCAAATGTCATCAAATAAATTCTGGGTGCAAATGTTTAGGTGTTGGTTAAATATTGACCTATCTTTCGTAAACTATTGGGATTGCACCTTGAGGGTTTTCATATTTGCAAAATACTTTACCTTTTTTGATAAAAACCTTTCTTGTCTAACAAGCACGTCAGGAGTACCCTTTTTCACTAATCGAGGATTTTTGTATTGATATTCTATAGGTACTCAGTGGCATTGGAGGCTTCAATTTTTGCTCTCTTTCCTTCTCTAAGCCATTTATTTTCTTCCTACATTACCTTTCTTTCTACCTCCTTTTCTTGCACTATATGATTGTCTAATGCAGTCTTGGATCAACTTTCAAATATGATATGGCACAATGATGATACATTTCAAATTAACATATGTTGTGTCTATAGATGACTACATGTGTTTGATAGGTATGCTAGCCAATTGTTAAGAATAGTGCTAATTGTTGCAACCCTATCCAAAGTTATTTCCATATTTTGTTTGGCTTGCATATATGCCTTGTATTCTTGTTGTATAATAGTCAACAATTCTTGATTCCCTTGTTCTCTAGTAATTTATTGCAACTTGGAAACCTGTTCATTTTTCTACACATTGTGATCTACCAATTTCTAAATAGCAATAAGTGGATCATCAATATAGGTGGGGATATTGAGTTGAAGTTTTTTGCTATCAGGCTCATGCAATCCGACCAAATATCCTCTTCTTACCACTTCCTTTGTCTCAGATTATTGTTGTTAGTTGAATTCTTCTTCCATCTTCCCCCAACATCCTTCACTTACATGCTAAACAGAAAATACTTCTGTCATATGCATATGTTAAATCATATGGAAAGGTGGTCAATTTTGATTATTCTTACACTATTGTTTTATTATACTTCTCTACATTCTTCTACCCAAGAGGCCTTTTCAATGATCCCAACCTCATTGTCTAAGAAGATGTTTTTATGAGGGTTTACTAAGTAGTTCTATATTGATCCTATGGCGTGTCATGTACCTCCTATGACTTTGGCTTGACTTTGATTGGAGTGTCCTTACCCAGGTCTACTCATTCGACATTTTTTGATGAGATTTCTTGTGCCTTGACCTATTTTTCCTTTTGCATTTTCTACCCACCATTTTCCCCTGTAATATATGTTGGAGTGATTGGTGGTGAATATGTAGTAAGGTTGATGTGAGGGTTATTTACTTTCTTCTTCTCACCCCAACTAGACTGACCTTATGTCAGTTTTTGTGGATATTTTTCCCTTGGTACATTCAATTGTGTTGTCAATTCATGTTAATGATTTTCCCTATCTTGATCCACCAAAATTTCATGTTTTTCAATCTCAATAAAAATGATTTGGCTTAGCCTAGTGACTATAAAATATCTAGAACAACTAACAACCAAAGGAATTCCAATGGTTTTTTATGCTTCCATGTAAATTTTATTGTAGTTGTTTTTTCTTCCAATACCTATTTTGTGATTGCATCTAGGTGTTTCTATAACTTAGGACCATTGAGAGTGATATAATTCAATAAATCTTTCCAGTTTATTCCTACTATTTCTTCGTCAACCTCAACTATTTTTTCGGCCTCCTTAATTGTTGGCTTCTTGGAAGTCTCTGGTAGGCAGCCAGCTAGGTCAACCTTAAATGGAACTATGTATTTCTCAGCTTCCCTCTCTCATTATTATTCATTGTACATGAATGACACGAGGACTTTAGTTTGATTTTCCCAATCATCCTCTTGGATATGGATGACAATGTTTTCCAGTTGACTCAATTCATCAAAAATTTGTTGAATTGATGGTTGGTATGGTATTTACTTATGATGAACATCATTTGAATTAACATACCAAATTCTCATCATGTTGAAACCCAATTGTATGTGTGATGTGTCGGCAACATTCGACGGATTGTTGAGATACCTTCCATGTTTTCAACACTAGTTTTAGGTTAATTAACTAGTTTACGAAAATTTCCTATGGCGAGGCTGAATCAAGGGTACTCGACCACCCATGCGAAAAATACATGTAAATTTTCATTAACACAACATTTATATTTTTGAATGTCATTTCGCCAACTAGTGAGACTTGCATTATAGCAAGGCATATTAAAAGAGATGGGAAACGAATAGCCTTACCTAAGTTTTGACATTCTTGGAAATTGATCTTTAACATGTTGGCAACATGGTATGACTTGTTATATCATTTACTCGACCTTGTTATTTGACCAATGGCTTCCATCATGTTCAATTTAATGTTGGATGCTCAGTCGGATGTAGTAAGTCATAAGGAGACTATTATGCAATCCCATTCTACTCGGGGGTCCTGCACTCGACTCATAATAATTCCTATCAATTTTTTTTTTGTTTCCCACTAGTGAATTGTCTAATCCATGCATTCGAGTCGATAATTTTCATAATTTTGTCCCTGCTATGCAACAATCTGGTGATGTTATCAATAAAGGTAGTTGCAATATGCAGTGACTTCTCCAACCACAAATCATCTTCATGATATTAACTAACTATATATTTTGCAGCTTCCTCTTTAATCCATAAAAATATGAGACTAAATGTGTGCCCAAATAATCCATAATTTGATCTTGGTGTAACATATGGATATTCATGGTCAAATTCTTATTGACGAAGCTACTTAGTGCTTCTCCTAGGAAGTTTCCTTTATTTTTTCCTATTTTATATTACGGATGCAAACCTCTAATTTCATTATAGTGTTCTTATCAAATCGGGTGCTTATTCTTGGCTCCCATGGGTATCTTCAACCTAGAAGTGCGCATGTCTCCTAGTCATTTTTAATTCATCCTAGAATTCATTTCCTCATAAACACTCAAGGAGATATAAATCTGAGATTATTGGACTTGGAATGTATATAATTTTAGTGAGCTCTAGTGTTGCGATTGAAGAAAACTGAGAAACAATGGTGGATATGTCTAATGTCTCACTTGGTTTTATAGATGGTGTATTAAGTGTGTCATTAAATTGATTTGTGGCCTATCGTCATGTTTGTCCCATCACATTAATATATATTTCTTCCATTCCTCTGAATTTGTGCAAGGAACATCGTCGAGCTCAGGCTTTAAAATTGACGCTCGTTTGCCCATTTTTTCCTTTTTTAACTGTAAAATACAGGTTATTTAAAAATAAGCACGTCATTGTTGACTAGCACATAATTTAGAAAAATGTCAAATTGATCGGCATATTAAAAAATTAGAAGTTTCAAAATTATATATATTATTTATATATATTATATATATATATATATATATATATATATATTATATATATATATATATATATTATTATATTTATTTAGACTAGGCTGGCACTCAGATTACACTCTCTAGATTCACGATGGCTACCCACATCTTTTTCTTGCATCATGAATGAGATGAAATCATCCATAAGTTTTTAGGATAATAACGTGAAGTAAAGTGAAGTTTGTCCAATCTCATTTAATGCAATATCTCATTTGATGTAATATTTGAACAATTGTGAGAAAAACAGTGGATTTTATGTGAAATTAATAAATGCATAGTTATTGTAGCAGCTCCTGCATGTGTGCCTATTACAAATGAATAATATAAGACTCAAAGTTTGGTAGTTTTCCATCCATGCCGAATAAATGTATGTTTGTTTGGGTTGACTCAGATGTTGGAGCTGTCCTACACCTTCGCGTTCTACTCTCCCACTCTCCCAAATAGATAAAAACATTTCTCAGCTTTAGTGTGAATGTATACAAAGTGTTTTGAGGTTTTATTTATGAGAAAGTTATGCAATGTTTCAAGAGAAGGATAATGTATTTTTTTGTTGTAGGTCCTTGCTATACAGGCCACCTCACCTGATATTCACAGTTCTACATGCTATATTGTCCAAGAATGGTTCGATGGACTAGAAAATGCTTCTATGTATTCATTGTATATGCATGTATGTTTCCTCTACAACATGATCTTTCTTGTCTCTTAGTTTCAGTACAAAATATATTATAAATATTAAATCCTCTATGCATTTATTAGTAGTGCAGTGTAGAAGTTTACATAACATGTTTTATTTTTTGGTTTGTTTTGACCAATTTCTTTTCTTGGAATCATTCTATTAAATGGAATTAGGGAACAAAAAATTGAGCCATGTGTTAGAAAACATTTAGCATTGTAGAGTCTGAAGATTGTCCTACCATGACATCCCTTTTGCCCAAAGATCCTCTCTTTTTCATATATATTTGCCACTTAAATAAAGCCATATCTACTAGGTTTTGATGAAGGTATGCATTAGTATGTTTTCTTATTCATATTCAATGATATACCTTATTGTTTTAATTAAAGTTGGAATTGGCCACTGAATCAGTCTGTTTCCACAACTAGTCCAGGATTGCGTAGTTGTCTTCATTGTTCACGAGGTTCTAGAGTTACAGGTCAACAGCGAATGGTGCAGATGGATAGAGGATGAATCCCTCATGGATACCTTCCTATCCACTTGAAAATATTTGCTAAAATGAGCACAAGAGATCGCAGTCAAACTCCAAGTCAACCATCAGATTAATGCAAAACATAACCCAAGATCAGCGAAAACCTTATCGTTTTTCTTTTGGAATAGCAAAACGATGGTTTAACGATATAATTTTAAGTAGTATTAAGAGATATTAGGCTTAAAATATTCATAGAGTTATGCCATGAGACCTACTATAAAGCTAATGGCCACACTATTATTCGGGGTGCGCACCGAATGATATGCTTATGAACAGTTTGTGAATTTCATGTGAATGGAATTGGTTTTTGTGTGCAAGCGTTGTGTTGATTTGAAGTTCTGAACTGGTATGTGGAGGGACCCTACAAACAGTGGCAGGTTTTAATTAAATACAATCTGATTTCCTTTAATTCTTCAATTGCTTTGTTTTGTGTGATAATGCTGCATAATGATCTCTAGAGTGAATTATTATCTGCATAAGAACTTTAATTTGCTTTATACCTAGTTTAGACTGTTATCTAATTTTATTTATACCTAGTATTGCTCAATTCTTTCCTTTTCTTATTATCCAGCATAATTTAAGTGTGTTCAATTCACAATATAAATGTTGCTTGGGTTACTTGTTTAAGTAGAAATTGAACAAACGAGAGGACCTCTCCTAAAAAAATTGAGTTCAAAGGCTTTCCTTCATAGCTAATAAAATAGGATTCTTTTTGCACTTAGATAATTTGGAGTTGTAGCATAGAGATTTAAGGTCAAAAATCCCAAACAATCTAACATAAGAAAAACTACTCTCACATCATCTACAAACTAATTGGATAGAGATTAATTCCTAGGAAACTTAATCAACATCCCTAAGAATCACAACACTAATACAATTAACAAACACCATCCCCATCTTGAGTTTAGATCTTAACAAATACATAATGACCTAATGAAAAAATTATAAGAACATATTGTGCACCCGTACTTCATCAGTCTACGCACCCTGGTTGACAATTTATGATTGACAATTCAAGGACATTGAATTGACCAAACATTTTGGCTCCATTGGTGGGGAAGTACAATTAGAAGTAAAAATAAAAAAAACAAAACCATCATTAATTTAAAACACGACATGCTTAGGGATAGAGACTCTAGGGGTAGAATTGTAGGACGAGGAAGAAGTTTAATTCCCACAAATCCACTCACTCCACCATGATTTCGAGATTCCACGCCACCTACTCAAATCTAAATTCCATTTGGAGGTCGAAAAAGACTTCCTAAAGTATCAAGATCAAAAATTTGATCCAGAACTTCACCTACTTATTCTAATGAAGTCGTAATTGAAGAAAATCCTACATCCCCAACCACAAGAGTAGTATTTCTATCCCCCACTGGCAAACAAATTGTGGGAGAAGAATTAGAAATTCCTAGTGAAGAAGAGGAATTAGAAACTTATTCTAAACAACCATTGATAGAGGACCCAAAAAGATTAGAAGAACACTAACTTAGCTCTAAAGAATCTATCATGGCTGAAGAAGGGAAAGGAGAAGTACACAATGTCCATGACGAAGAAGATAGGATTGGAGGTAGAGGAAGAGGAAGAGGTAGAGGTAGAGGAGGGGGTAGAGGTAAAGGAAATCAAGATCCTTCAGAATTCCCTATTCTTGATGAAGGTACAACCCTCACAATTAAAAATATATCACCCTCGATTCATCCTAATTTCCATGGTAAAAGAAACTAAGATCCGGAGACATTTCTCTTCGAATTTGAAGTATTATGCAGATCATATGACTATCTGCATGATGCTCAAAAGTTGAAATTGTTCCCCGCCACATTAAAGGACTCAGAATTAAAATGGCTCATGATTCTAGGAGTGCATTCCATAACAATATGGGCACGGATGAAAGAGGCTTTCTTAGGCAACTGTAGAGATTATTGTATGCCTAGTAACCTTAAAGATGAAGTCTTCAAAATGACACAAAAGAAGATGAGAATCTTGAAGTCTTGCTGCAAAGGTTTGTTTATAATGTTAAAAGAGCAAAAATGAATAATTTGGATGAATAAACTTTAAAAGCTCTTTTACTCAGAGTTGTTAAAGATGAATGGATCGATCTCCTTCACCTAACTAGAAAAGGAGATATTTCCCAACTACCATTTGCAAATATTTGTGATTTATGTGTACATATCTCAAGGGGCAAAGTGAGAGTTGGAAATATTCCTAGGGACCCTCTCTTGTCAAGAATAAACAATTTTGTAGCTGGGACAGTTAGTAGGGCAGGAATAGGAAATCTTCTTGACACCTTTAAAATAGATATTTTAGGGAGCCTAAGTGAACAAATAGACACCGTTAAAATACAAAACAAGAAAAATTCTGAAAATGCCGCATTATCCATCTTTTGTCCCAAATGTCAGAAGAAACATACTCTGAGAGAGTGTCCCTTACACTCAAAAGCCATAGAAACCTGTGTCATATGTGCAGAAAATCATGATACAAAGGGATGCCCATATTTACCAAGTCTTAAGGTGGTATTCAATAAGGAAGGAATCTTAGAACCAGTAGACCCTCTCTACTTTATAGCCAAAAGACCATGGAAAAACCCACAACCAAATCAATCACAAGGATTTAGACCATAACAATTTTCCCAGTCTTCACAAAGTAATTGGAATTCAGCCTGGCAACCTTGGGCTCTACCACAATCATAACCTTGGAATCAACGATGGAAAATTCCTTATGGAGCCTATGCTCAATATCAACAATGCTCACCATCCTACCTTCCACCACAATTCCTAACCCTTTCTAATCAAATTCCTCAAGCTAATCAATTTCCACAAAAATCAAATCAATTACTCACTCAACCACTTCCAAATCCAAATAATAAGATACCAAAACAACCAATATACAAAATGGAGGGTCATAATCCTCAAACTTATGTGATAATCCCACTAGACCTAAACAATGTTCAATTAAGGTCTGGAAGAGAATTACCAAAAAACCCTCCCATTGTCATTCAAAAAACAAAATATGATCTTCAAAAACATAAGAATGAATCAGAAGAAGGGGAGACTTCTCTCCCTCAAAAATAAACTAAACAAACAGAATAAATTCCAATAGAAGCTCCTATCATAGAACACCCTTCAATATCAGTTAAACCACCTTTCCCAGAAAGGTTGAAAATCAGTGAAGGAGTAGAGAAACAAATTATCTTGGTGAATTACAATATGATGGATGAGTTGAGAAATATTTGTATTAAGATTCGTTTATTGAAATCCATAAAAAACATACCAATTTTTGCAAAATAAATTAAGGAATTAAGTACACAATGATTAGGGAGAAGAAGAAAAGATATAAAAAGAATTTAGTTAGTCAGAAAAATTGTAGACATTATGATGGGGAAGACAAAAGTTCAAACATATTTAGACCCAGTAAGCCCCATTGTAAAAAATCACATCAATGGAACTGAAATACCAAACACATTGATTGACCTAGGAGCAGCTATAAACATAATGAGAAAACAAGTTATGGACACACTTAGGCTTCCTAACGTTCAATACACACCAACCTTATTGCAATTAGCAGATAGATCTATTATTAAACTAGAGGGTGTGTTAGAATATGTTTGTGTATCTTTAGATTCTTGGGAATATCATGTTGATTTCATGGTCTTAACACCCAAGAACAATCTAGGAGGACACCCATTAATTCTAGGAAGGCCTTGGTTGCCTACAACAGACGCTTTTATCGGTTGTAGGTTAGGTGATATGTTTATCTTAGATGGAAATTCTACAAAGAAATTTACATTATGCCCCATACAATAACAACAATAGATACAAAAACTCAAGAAGGGATAGAAGATGGAGAAGATATACAACCGATTTTGTCATTGAACAAGTAAAGAAGAAGACAAACTTTCAAATTTACTAGAAAATAATAAATCTTCCTCACATTATGAGCGTAGTCGAAATGAATATCTCTCCTATAAACAAGTATCATTGTTGTCCATGGAAAATTTTGGGAATTCCTCAATAGAAATCTTTCCAAGAAAAACCTTAAATGTCAATGAAAATTTGGAAGACATGCAAAAGAAACAATTGATAGAAATTTTATGGAAACGTTCTTCTTTTTTTGCATGGGAATACATTGACATGAGAGGGATTGATCCTAAAACTTGCATACATTCATATCTACATTGAAAAAAATGCAAGGCCAGTTAGACAACCTCAACAAAGAATGAACACAAATCTAAAAGAAATTGTTAAGGAAGAATTGCAGAAATTATTAAATGTAAATTTCATCTATCCAATATCTGACATCCAGTGGGTTTCACCCCTAGTAATCGTCACTTAAAAGAATGGAAAATGTAGATTATGCATTTATTATAGCGAGTCGAATAAAGCAAAATTAAAACATCACTTTCCATTACCTTTCATAGACCAAGTCTTAGATACTTTAGCAGGAAAAAAAAAAATTCCCTTCTTGGATGGGTTCAGTGGATACAACTAGATTCAGGTGGCCCCTGAAGATCAGGATAAAACCACATTCACTTGTCCATGGGGAACTTATGCTTACCAGGTACTTCCCTTTGGGTTATGTAATGCTCCAGCAACATTCCAAAGGGTAGACCTTGGCATTTTCTCTGACCTTATCCATGATTATGTGGAAGTGTACATGGATGATTTCACAGTCTATGGGATTCTTTCAATGAAGCACTAGAAAACCTGGAGAAAGCCTTAATAAGATGTCAAGAAACAAACCTCTCATTAATCCATGAAAAATGTTCCATGATGTTTAACAAGGGAATTGTTTTAGGTCACCATATTTCTGGAGATGGAATTAAGGTAGACTCATCTAAAGTGGAAGTCATTTCCAAGCTATCAATGCCAAGTTTTCAAAAGGATGTTAGAAGTTTTCTCGGTTTTACCGGATACTATATAAGGTTTATAGAAAACTTCACAAAAAATTGCATCCCCTCTCTTTAAATTACTCACCAAAGGCTATGAATTTAGTTGGGATTCTGAATGCCAGGTTGCCTTTGAAATATTAAAAAAGAGAATTTCTGAAGCACCCATCTTAAAAGGACCTAACTAGAAATTTCCTTTCCATATCTGAACAAATTCTTCAAATTCAACCTTAGAAGCTATTTTAGGACAAAAATATCTCACTCCTTATGCCATTTATTATACTAGTAAAAATTTAACCCCTGCAGAGTTAAATTATACTATAACTGAAAAGGAGTTCTTATCTTTAATTCATGCCATTAATAAATCCAGACATTATATAACTGGCTATGAAACCTTTGTCCACACATAACATTCTACCATTAGATACCTAATGAATAAACCAGTCACTAATGGAGGAATAACTAGATGGCTTCTACTTTTACAAGAATTCAACATAAGCATTCTAGATAGACTAGGAAAACATAACACAATTGTCGATTTTCTATTTAGAATACAAAATGAAAACAATGATCGACCTGTAGAAGATAAATTTCTTGATGAATATCTCTTTGCAATATCTACTAAATCACCTTGATATGTAGATATTGCTAACTATTTGGCCACAGGAATAATGCCATTTCATTTATCTCCTAGAGAAAAAAGAAGAATAGTCCACAATAGCACATCCTACTCATGGATAAATGAGGAATTATATAAGACAGGACCAAATCTCATCATCAAAAGATATGTTCAAGAGGATGGAATACTAGAGATACTAACAGCTTGTCATGATAAGCCATGTGGAGGACATTTTTCTCACAAGAGAACTGCTTAGAAAATCCTACTTTTAGGATATTATTGGCCTTCTATTTTCAAGGACACCAAGGAATATGTTAAGAGATACGAAAATTATGAGAGAATGGGAAAACCTACTCTTTCAAATGAGATTCCACTGCAACCACAAGTACTTATCGAACCATTTGAAAAATTGGCACTGGATTTTGTTGGACCAATCAACCCACCTTCAAAGCAAAAGAAGTATATTATGGTATGTACTGATTATGCCACTAAATAGGTAGAAGCTAAAGAACGTCCTTTTGCTACTAAAAAGACTATAGTTTCATTTCTTTTTGAGGATATTTTTACTCATTTTGGTGTTTCAAGAGAAATTGTAATAGATCAAGGGACACAGTATCAGATCTAGACTAGTGTAGAAGCTTGTGGACCACGATAAAACATAGGAAGTCAACTCCATACCATCCACAAGCCAATGGACATATTGAGTCCACAAATAAGGTGATAGAGGCTATCCTTACAAAGACTATACATCTACACAGGAAAGACTGGGTGGAAAAGCTTCTAGAGGCCTTATGGGCCTATAGGACTACATGGAGGAATACTACAGGACATACTCCCTATGAACTTGTTTATGGGAAACAAGTCTTACCTCCAATAGAGTTCCAGATCCAGAACTATAAGATAGAAATCCAGTTAGATCTTGACTTGCAGAAGCCCAGAAGCAAAGGATGACATAATTAAATGAGCTCGATGAAATCAGACAAGATTCCTTCCAAACGACTAGCTTAGTGCAACAGCATAGGTCAAGATGGCATGATAAGTAAATTAAAGAAAACAAGTTTCATCTAGGAGATTGGGAATTGCTCTTTGATTCAAAATTCAAAAAGTTTCAAGGGAAATTCCAAACCCATTGGCTTGGACCTTATGAGGTTGAGAATGTCTTTGACAATGGTGCAGTTAGAATCAATACTATTGACGAAGAAAGAACTCCTCTATTAGTAAATGGAGATTGACTCAAGCTTTACCAGAAACCATTAACAAGAGAGGAATTTGTTAAAATATTTTAGGATAATTTAGAATTGGAGATGGTCAAGAAGAATTCTTCTTCTTTTCCACCTTAGAAATTTTCATTCATTTTGTTCTTAAAAAAATAAAATGGAAAAAAATTAATAAAAATAAATAATAATATATAGGTGTGTTATATATATTATTATATATATATATATATATATTAATAAATTTTGTATAAACATGAAAAACCAACATGTTGTTGGCATGTTTTTACAGAAAATTTAAAGTGAAAACCAACTTGTTGGCACTTCAAATTTTCTTTTCAAAAGAAAAAAAACAATAAAGTTCATCTACTAAATCTTTCTTTCTCTTAAGTTGTAGAAACAAAAATTTTCCGCAGCTTGGACAACTTTTCGTAGCTTGGACAATTTTTTGCAGCTTGGACAAGTTTCCACAGCTAAACAAATTTCTGCAACCTAAAAATTTTGAATTCTACAAGAATACTTGGTGATCTGGATTAAAAGACAATTGACAACAAGGCACCTATAGGAGATTAAAGGAAAACAAATAAGGTTAGCAACAGAAAATTAAAAGGTACGTGCTACTTTAATTTAACAATAGGGAAGGTCATAGAGCATGTATGAGTAAGAAAATATAGTACTAGAGTGCAATCATTATAAGCTAAGGGTAATGGCCACCTAACGAAATATCATATGCCACAACTCTAAAATTCATGTCACGACCTTGTGCCAAATCTGCCAAATTAATTACCAAATCATAAGTTTGAATGTGCCTAACAGTCAAATTCATTCCCATAATCCTTTTGATAATCCATCTATTCTTCCCTATTCTTACACTCCTCTGTTCTTTCACAGTCATTCGATCTTTCCACCAGCTAGCAAACAATACCAGTCCCATTTTCCTATCAAGGAAGCCAATCTTCAAGGAAAAGCATCCTTCGGCATGGGGGTAATTGTTCAAACTAAGACAGTAGGGAAGCAATTCCTAGAGGGGTACCCACAAACTAGGTAGTTGTTACAAAGAAGACAATGGTTGCAGTTCATTGAGAAATTTAACTACTTCCAAAAAGAGGTAACCAAGACATTTGCGTGCTCATTCGATGGAATGGAGGGCGAAACTGGGGACATAAAACTCATAGTAATGGGGTCTATGATCATTGAGACCACCGAGTTTCCAGGACATGGAGAAAAATGGTTTAAAAGCAGAGGGATTGACAGCGAGGACTGGAAGGTTTTCCTCAAGAATCTGAACATGAACACCATGGTCTACAAAAAAATATTCCAAGCTCTGCTCTTAAAAAAAAATGGAGAAATATATTACTTGTGCTTCAGAAGTTTATCACTTGTCAGGGTAGGTTCAGGCAAATGTATTTTTATCATGTTAGAATGACGATGCACTTCCTTGAGGATCATTAGATGAACCTCCCTTATTTCCTCTTGAATAGCCTTAGGAAAATGCCTATAAATGTTCAGAAGAAAATTCAATGCATAGAAAACACCATTTATCATCATGGTTTGGTAAAAATATTGGTCAAATTTCATCTACGAAGTATAGGGGATGAATAGGATAGTTTTTTAATAAGGAACCATTTTTAGGAAAAATCCCCAGAAAAACCAAGTAGTAGTAGGGTCCTCAAAGGGAGAAAGAGAACCATAGAAATGATAAAGGAACATGCACCTCAAACTCAGACAGAGGTAATAGAAGAAGAGCTGCCTATAGTAAAAATTTTGCAGAGAATGAAGAGAGGAAACCCTAGAAGAAATAAAGCTAGCCCAAGTAGAGAAGAATTCTCACAAACTAAAACCTCTTCTCTAAAAGAAAAATCAGAGACTGAGAGGAGGAAAGCGCAGAAAACACAAACCCCAAGGTTAAGAAGGAGCGCGAGGTTGAGCATGATTCCACAAACAACCTTAAAGACTACATAATACATTAAGCTTGAGGAAATGAGCCAAATGAAAAGGAGCCAACTGAAGAGGATCCAATAGAGAACATTCCAACATAGATTGAGCTAATAGAGGATGAGTCAATTGAAAGCCCTGGGAATTCTCCAAAACGGTCACCAAGACCATCACGACAGCCTTACAGCTCACCTCTAGAAAGCCTGATACATATTCCGAGAAATGACCCCGCACAGCAGGAAATATATGACTACACAGAGTGACTGGAAAGGAAGGCGACAAAAATAAAGGAAACAATACACAGCCCTGGAGAAGGAAGCAACAAGGTGAATGAACAATCGGCGTCAACCATCTTGAAGCAGGAGACATTTGAACTAGAAACACTAAATCAGTATCTTAAAAATGAAAATCAAGCCCTGAAGACACAGAGTGAGATATAGATTGCCAAGAGTGACAATATGATCCTACATCTAAGCTTGTGGTATAAGAAAAACAAGAAGATGAAGAAAGAGAACATAATTATGCACAGAGAGATAATCAGTTTAAAGTACAAAATTCTAGTAAGGAAGCCTAGAATGCTAATCTATGCCAAAAATAAGAAAACGGTGAAATAGGGAGATGACAAACAAGAGGCACAAGCAAAAGACAAGGAAGAAGTGTATGAGGACATACTGTTATAGACATATTTGGGAACTGCAAACCCAATCACATATGTCTATAAACCAAGGGATTATAAACCCCTAAAAGCATTGTTTTATACCCTAAAGGAACAAGGTGAGTTGATTACATCATTTCCCAGAAATTCTCCCTGAAAAACTACTCAGAACTAGTCAAAACAGGACCATACAGACTGCTCCACGTAGAGGGTGCGATGCATCTCACCTATTACACATAGAGCATGTGATGCATACTGAAAATCCCTTCTGTAGGGTGTGATGAGCGAGAGAAGACAAATGGCAGAGGTAGTTTGCTAGGTGGAAACCCAGAAAATCTTCTAGAAACTGCTCATTTGACACTTGCCTCTCTGAATTCGCCCACGGATGAGTAAGAGATCATGAAATATCAAAGTGGAACCAAGAACTATCAGATAAATGACACTAATCAAAATCCCAGAAGCTGACTCACCCCCTGCAAATATCTATATATGGATCTCTCATCCTAGAGATCCAAAGGCTGGAATTTTGTATTTTTGTAAGGAAGTGTTGTTGGTTTCGCTATGAAACATTGTAGTGTTGGGTGATCTAGCTTTTCATGAGGTGAAGAGGGCTTTCATGCTAGGAGGATGGTGTTGGGCCAGACCGTTGGGTTGTAATCCTCTCTTCTACTACTTTTATCAATAAAGCTATTTGAGCTTTCCTCCATATTCTTGTATATTTCTGAATCTTGTATTGGTGTATGCATTTGTATGATTAATATACATCTGATCCTATATTGTTTATGGTTATAGATCTCTATGCTTTGATGTTATTATGTTGTTTTGACTCTACAGGTGTTCCTTGAAGTGGGACAAGTGAGGAAAGAGTGGCAAAGCTCTGTCAGATGGGGGAGGAAACAAGCAAGGAGCCAAGTCAAAGTCTGAGGTTGGTACTCTCTGCTTCTCTCTCATCTATCTCTCATAAAGGAAAACACAAGTAACTTTAGTTTGTTTGTTTCTAAGATAGCTACTCGTCTTAGTGGGACTAACAGCTCTGAATGGACACTAGTTTTCCGGATAACACATACACAATCTCCAATCCAGGGTAATGTAGAGTCTGAAGATTGTCTTACCATGACATTCTTTTTGCCTAAAGATCCTCTCTTTTTCATATATATTTACCACTTAAATAAATCCATATCTACTAAGTTTTAATGAAGGTATGCATTAGTATGTTTTCTTGTTCATATTCAATTATAGACCCTATTGATTTAATTAAAGTTACAATTGACTACTGAATCAGTTTATTTCTGCAGCTAGTCTAGGATTATGTAGTTGTCTTCATTGTTCACGAGGTTCTAGAGTTCCAGGCCAGTAGCAAAAGTTGCGGATGGATAAAGGATGAATCCCTCATGGATACCTTCCTATCCACTCGAAATTGTTTGCTCAAAGAAGCACAGGAGATCGCGGTCAAACTCCAAGTAAACCACTGGATTTACGTAGAACAAAACCCGAGATCAGCTGAAACATTATCATTTTTCTTTTAGAATAGCAAAATGATGGTTTAAAAATATAATTTTGGACATGATTAAGAGATAATAGGCTTAAAATCTTCATACAGTTATGCCAGGAGACCTGCTATAAAGCTAATGGCCGCATTGTTATTTGGGGTGCGCGCTAAATGATATGTTTATGAATAGTTTGTGAATTTTGTGTGAATGGAATTGGCTTTTGTGTGCAAGTGTTTTGTTGATTTGAAGCTCTAAACTAATATGTCGAGGGCCCCTACAAACAGTGGTAGGTTTTAATCAAATACAATTTTATTTTCTTTAATTCTTTAATTGCTTTGTTTTGTGTGACAATGTTGCATAATGATTTTGCCAGTGAATTGTTATCTGCATAAGAACTTTAATTTTCTTTATACCTAGTTTAGACTATTATCTAACTTTCTTTATACCTGGTACTGCACATTTCTTTCCTTTGTTTATTATCCAGCATAATTTAAGTGTGTTCAATTCACAATATAAATGTTGCTTGGGTTACTTTGTTTGAGAAGAAATTGAACAAGCGAGAGGACCTCTCCTAAAACAATTGAGTTCAACGGTATTCCTTCATAGCTGATAAAATAGGCTTCCTTTTCATTTAGAGAATTAGGAGCTGCAACATAGAGATTTAAGGTCAAAAATCCCAAACAATCTAACATAAGAAAAATCACTCTCACATCTACAAACTAATTGGATAGAGATTAATTCCTAGGAAACTTAATCAACATCCCTAAGAATTACAACACTAATATAGTTGACAAAAACCATCCCCATCTTGAGTTTAGATATTAACAAATACATAATGACCTAATGAATAACTTCTAAGCACATGTTGTGCACCCGTACTTCATCAGTCTACACACCGTGGTTAACAATTTATGATTGCCAATTCAAGGACGTTGAATTGACCAAACAAGCATGAATGTTGGCTACCATTAAAATTTTGATTACATGTGTTTACTTCATCATTTTAAATCACTAGAACCATGTTTCATGGAAAAATAAAGGAAGTTTATGCTTAAACTTGTATAATAAATGAGCCTGAAGTCATTTGGGAGTGGAAAATCTTTGGGACTCACCAACATGCTTTGCCATGATGAGAAATATCAAACGTTTTGCCCTAATTTGAACCTTTGACCTCATCTGTATCATGACCCCAAGGCCCAAGATTCATTTGAAATTTCACTCATTATAAAGGTGTATGATTTGGAATGAAAAATCCCTATGAATTCAACAATGTTGTATTGCATTTATTTATTCCAGGGAAAAAGAAAAGAAATACCACGATCAGATTTCATTTCTAGTGTTCTCCCACTCACTGGTGTTTCTATCAGAATATACTAAAGTTATCTTTGATTACTATAAATATTCTAGTTTAATTATCTCAAGCCTCCAGATTGTGGTAACCTAGAAATAAATGCAAATAAGCATATTTTCCTCTCCTTTTTTGGACTTTACAAATATTTTATGCACACCAGCAGAATTTCCATATAGGGTGCCCATCTATCTAATTATGGTTTTATAGGAAAAAGTAGGAGAAAAGTAAATATTAAAAGTCCGGTTACAGGCAGTTCAAAAATAAAACTATCATAAAAAAAAAAAAAAAATTATGGGTAAAAGGACCCATTAAACCGTCATAAACAAATTTCTGAACAGGTAGGGGGACCCATCAAATTTAACCCCTGGTGGAGCTATCCTTCCACTTTTAGCAATTGGTTAGCTTTTTGAATATGTCAAGTTAGTGGGATTTTTTAAATAAGGTGTGATGAGCCCATTGGTCATTTTGTCCAAGTAAGGTGTTGTTTGGTCAGTATGTATTTTATCTTTCTTATCTTATTTTTTTCAAGTTGACTTCCTTTTTAAATTCTTCTCCACTTTTTAATGTCATGTCATCATGCTTGTCCTATCGCATTAACACAATTCATTACCATTACTTTGAATTCAAGTAAGGCACATGCTCGAGTAGTCCTTCTATTTTGGAAGTTGGTTTCCTTCTTGAATATGCCAATAAATGTGACATTTTAAATGAGATGTGATGTTTGCATCAGTCATAATGTCCAAGTCAGGTATAGTCCGGTTTGGTGGGTATGAATTTTGATCTTTCTTCTCTTCTTTTGGTTGATTTGGATTCCTTCTTATATTGTTCTCGAAATCTAAGTCGATGGCCTTTCCTTATTTCATGGTGTTGTGTTTGTCGATGTCGACTTGTTTTTATATGATTTATTATGTAGGGATTTTCTCAAGTCTTTTCATCGCTCCATTACTTTGAGTTGATTTTTTGGTACGATTAATTTTTCCAATAGTTACCTATGGGTATGGTATTATTGTATTGAATTTTCTCCTTATAATCCTACTTATTAGGTTATCTTAATGACTTAAATTAAATGTAAAAATATTGTAGAATTGGTCAATAACTAGTTTGCCACTTCTCGTTTTTAAACTAGTCCATGTTCCAAATGCCTTAGAGAGGATTTCACTTAAAGCATGCTGATGTTGTTAAGGGATGTACTTTTTTATTCGGGCCCCATTTACAAGTGATTCAAGTAGATTCCCTTGAAGAATAATTAAAAGTACTACTCTTTAAGAATGGATGTCTTCTATTACAAAGGGGCCTAGCCATGCAATTTCCAATTTCCTCAGTTTCACATTTGTTCAACTATCAAAGAGTAATGCTAGGTATCCTACTTTCAAGTTATTTGTCTGTAAATTTCTATCTTTCCATTATTTTTTCTAGTTTTTCTTGCTTGCTCCTAGTGAAGTGTTTGCAATTTGTCTTCTCTTAACCATTGTAGTTGGTGAAGTAAATATTTTTCAACTTTATTAATGTTGTAATTCAACAAAAATAATATTATTGTTGTATTTGTGGTGTAATGTAGTGTTATTACTGCTTTTTTCCCATAAACTAACTTGAATGGTCTATACCTAGTTGATAATTTTTATGTCTTACGATATGCCCATAAAATTGTTGGGATTTTGTCATCGCAGTTGTCTTTGTCAATGTTGGATATTTCTGTAAGTCATTTATGTAACGTCTTGTTAAAATATTTGACTGCACCATTGGCCTATGGGTCATAAGTTGTTTTCTTCCTATGCTCAATCATGAGTTTTTGTAGCATTGTTTTGATTGTAACATTAACAAAATGTGTACCCATGTCATTAATTATAATCAAGGGAACACCAAATCTTGTTACTATATTTTCATAGACAAATTTAGCATCTAATCTTTTTTACAAGACTCAATTGGTTGAGCTTCTCCCCACTTTTTCAAACACTCCAATGTTGTGATAATATACTTTGCACCAATCCTCTTGGTCCTTTTTCGAAATGGACCAATAAAGTTTATTTCCCAAATCTCAAATGGTAACATTGAGTTTAAGAAGAGGAGCGACATTCGATTCTTGGTAACGATCAACCTAATATTTGATAGATATCACATTTCTAGACTTCACTTTGACAATATGGGAACGATTTTGGGCGCCATAATCCTGCTTGTAATTTTTTCCTTGTTATCGTATCCCCTTGATAATGTCCACCAACATATCCTTTGTGAGATTAATATATAATAATATTCATTTCGTGCTCTAAAGCGCATCTTCAAAGTATTTTGTTGGTCCCCATTTTGTATAATTGTCGGTTGATTAGTGTGAATAGGGTTGTTTTTATTGCTAATATTTTATTTTTCATTTGGGGAAACCCATCTAGTGCTCTTCTCATATGCAAGAACTGGGCAATTTCTACAAATTCTATGGTAATTGCTTCAATTTTAAATAAATTTGCATTTGGTGAGTTGTCATCAAGTTCTTCCTATTCTTCCCCTCTTTACAATTGAGATATGTGGTGAAGTTTGACATTGTTTTTCCCTAGTCGGACTATCACTTTGAATTTAAACTCCTAGAATAATAATATACATTGACAAATTTGGCCCTAGTATACTAGTTTATTGATGAGATACCTTAAATCTTGATGATTAGTAAAAAAAAATATGAAAGGATTCACTAGAAGGTATTGGTGGAATTTTTGTAGAGAAAAGATCATGGTGAGTGTCTCTCATTCTGTCATTGAATAATTTATGATGGATTTATTTAATTTTTGAATGGAATAGGAATTCGGATGGTCTAGAGACTCACTATCAAGTTACGCTAGTATGGCTCTAACTACCACATTAGATGCGTCAACATGTACATGGAATTTATTCAACTAGTCATAGAATTAATATAGGTGCTTCAACCAGCTTCTTTTTTAGCAGTTGGAAATCCTTGTCACATTCCTTAGTCCAATTGTATGTAACGTCCTTCTTTAGCAATGCATCATTCATTAAATTTATATTGGATTAATGTCAAATGAACTTCCTTTAGTATCTTGTATGCCCCAAAACAATTTTGATCTTCTTTTCGTTCACTATTGTTTTTAAATCAAGGATCACTCTAATTTTTTTTAATGTCTAATTTGATCCCAACTTTAGATACTACATGCCCCAACAATATTCCTAGCGGTGTAGCAAGGATACATTTCTTGATATTGAGAGACAATTGAATTCCTATAGTGAAACACCTCTAGCTTCCTTAATTTTATACCATATTTTTGGAAAATCATTGAGATTATTTGGAAATATGTGGAGCCATACCCTCTCTTCCATGTAGCTAATTATTTTCCATTCATTTTCACATAATTGAATATGTTGTACAAAGTCTTGTTCTAGCTTGAAAGTTGGAATGATTGCATGTGCCAACATCTTCCACCATCCAAATATTTCGACAAATATTTCATTGCAACTATCCAAATTTATATTCTAGGAACATGGGTATCCCACCATTGCGATGCCTATACAATAAAAGTTTGGAATAGGTTTTGAATTCTTTCATGCTCTCCTATTTCCTTAGTCACTTGGTAAATATGATTTATAGGAGATTTTTGTTCTTTGAACCTCAATGGGCCACCACAATCCTTACTCAAGTTAAATGGTAGAAATATAGGAGTTTCTTTTATCTTTATTTCTTGAATAATGGGCATTAATTTTATCATGAAGTAGTATTAGACATTATTAGTAAGCACAACTTCAATCAACCAACATTCATTCCTTCACTTTAGATTCATAATTTTCAATTTTCAATTCATAAAACTAAGTGTCTGAATTTTGGCCTATGGGGAAGGGGGAGCCTAACAAAATTTCTTTGAATGGTGTTTGGCTCCTTATTGTCTCTGTCCCCATATAGTATTTGATATAGAATCCTTATTCATATATCATCCTCCCATGGTTCTACCTAGGGGTTTCCTTCACAAGTTAAGAGGAATTATAATTTTTTCTTATTTCCTTTTAATTTTATTTTGGATTTTTTTAACAAAATATCGTCTTCATTTTTCAAACCCATGGTCTCCCATCTAGACTTGGAAATGTCAGTATCCCATCGAATATGTTAGGTCCCTAAAATATTAGTGTATTCCCCTTATTGTTGTGCCCCATAGAATCCCATTATTATTATTGTTGTGCCCTTACATTATTATTGTTATGTATGTTGGATGTGTTTTATATTCTTTCCATGACTATCCCCCATGCACGAAGACAGGTGGTTAGAGGAGGGGCCGACAACCTTCCCTTCATTGCACTGGGTGCAATGACCCCCCTGTCAGGGGGTTTGAGGGGGGCAGTAGCCTCCCTCTACGGTGTCTGGGGCAGTGCCTAGGATGTCTATGACTTTCATCCAAAGGGTTAGATTTATTTATAGTGAATTTCAAGAAAAATGTGGTGGGGATAGGATAAATGTTACTATAGATTTCAAAAGGGAATGTTGTATGGAAATAGGTTATCAAATTGAAGAGAAACCCAATTCAAAAGGTGGAAAACACAACCTTCCTAGTGATTTATTCAGCAGTGTTGATAACATTTCCCAATTGGCATTTAGAACTAGAGATGTTTGGAAGTTGATTGATGAGATTTTTAGCATGTGGGGAAACATTTGCATTAAAAACCAAAAGGTCAAAAAGTCTAAGCCATTGATATGTAGCAGCAGTAAATCAGCTCCTAAATTGAAGCAGCTTCCAGAAGATATGACTATCACACCTTGGAGAGCAATGCAAGGAGTGAAAGATGAAAAAATTGTCAAAACAATATTATCTTGTGTGAATTCAGGGGAATTATCATTGGAGGAAATGTCTGAGGAATTTCAAAAGTAAGTTTGTTGAATTATTTTTATTTATTTCTAGATTATAATTTTCTTTTAAAATAAAACATGTTGTTCTTGGTAGTATTTGTTATACATATCATTATATTAACTTTTTTTTATTTTATCTATGCAATCACAAAGTTTATATCAAAATTCAAGAACAAATGGTCAAATTGTTGAATGAAGATAGTTGGGATGATATTGTATGCAACTATCTAGATTCAAGTTCTACGTCAACATTAAAATATTTTTATCTTGCATTTAAAAATGTATCTTGATTTACACATTCATTTCTATTCATCTGTGTACTATTTTCAATTTATAACTTACACATATATTTGTTTATTTTATAAAAGATGAAGAAGGATGTTAACAGAGTGCCAACTAACATCAGAACCTTTACTGAAAAAATAAAGATCAAAAGACTAAGGAAGCAACGTATTAAGAATGTTGAACTTGATCCAACTCTTACTCATTTCATTTGGAATGGGCTAGACACTATTCAATTTCAAGTAATACAATGTGATTGTGAAGACATTGCTAAACTCATACCTAAAAGGGAGTATGCCCCAGTTATTGCAGATATTCCCCATGGTTTCAATATTCCAAACATTGACTATGATAGTGACCCTTATACTTATCAAGCTCTTAGTAAAGTGGTTGCGGGATTTGTAGAAGTCACGTCATCACTATTATGGAGATTTGTGACATTTCATTCAGACACACAATTGGCATGATATTGTCAAGCTTCAAGGGGAAAACAAATTCAAGGATGCAACTTACATGGTAAGACGTTTAAAATGTATATTTGATTAATGTTGAAAAAATTATTTATGTACAAGTTAATTGAACTTTTACTATTTCATGTTACAGGGAAAAGTCAAATCTTCTTCACAATGAAGATCAACAATTTATAAATGATTGTGAGTTCATTCATATTGATAGTTGGGAAAAAGATGATAGCCATATGTCTATGATTTTTAATCGGGTAGCCGGAAAGAGTCATAGCCAAATACTAACTTATGATGTTGTCGTGAGAAAACTAACATATGAAGACAAAGAAGCAAAAAGAGAGATAGTTAACATTTATCAAAAACCACAATTATTGATTAACTATGTTATAGACATTTGTTCAAATGAAGGAGATTAGGTTTTGGATTTATTTTCTGGCTCAGGTAAGTTTTATTATATGGAATTGAATTTCAATATGTTATTTTTTAATTAATATGTCATTGTACTAATTTAGTCCATTATTTCTTTTGTGCTTGATAATTAGGTACAACACTAGCATGTTTCCTTCAAAAAGGAAGAAATTGCATTGCAATTGAAAAAGATCCAGTACAATGCAATTTCATTCAGCAAAGAATTAATGCTCTTCAATTTCTTCCAGATGCAGTGCAAGAAATTGAGTTGAAGAAAGGGGACTTTAGTGAATCACGTGTGGCAAAAAAGGCAAAGGAACCCCAACCACCATTACATGGAATGTTTGTAAAGACATACATTGGGAGATTCGTAGACATCAAAGAACCATTAGAAGAGAAAGATGAGCAAAAGGAAGCAGAAAATATTGTAGAAGAAGACAATGATGAAACTCTAGAGGACGAAGAGTTTGGATTATGTGACATTGTTGATTAAATTTAACCTATGCTTGGAAATCAAGCTTTGCAATGTTTTGACTTTGACATTTTATGGGAAGAATAAACACTCAATTAGGGTTGTTATGCGTTCAATATTTGTAATATGTGATTTTCACATTGATTTTTAAGTTAATCATTACTTTTTGAAAAAAAATGATTATTATTATTTTTTTGACATGAAATTCATAAAAAAACTATTATTTAACCAGTTTTAGTTAAAATTTTCGTATAAAAATTGTGATTTTGACATGTCAATTCTAGCAAAAAATTATCAAAACGTGTAGTTTTTTGTTATATTTATGTTAAAAATGGTTATTTTTATGTTCATGTTAAAAAATATTGTTTTTTAGAAACAATTATTTCATGTGGATTGAAAAATTAATTAAGGATGTATAAATATGTAGAATATTGAAA
>APFE031304752.1:0-22766 GCA_000404065.3 Pinus taeda | reverse complement strand
AATAATAATAATTGCTAAAAGTTTTTTAAATTATTTTAAAATGATTGTAATTTTTTTTGAGTTTGAACATAAATTGGTTAATAAGTATCCTATCATTTTTTCATAAGAATTTTAAAGAGAGTTATTGTTCCACCTTACTGATTGAAATTTTATTCATGAAATTATCCATTTTAAGAAAATTTAAATCATTATTAAAAAAAAATATGAATTACAACAAAATTTTGCTATTTAAAATTAAAATTATGTATGTTAAAGTTTTAGTTTATTGAAAAAAAATATGAATTACAACAAAATTTTGCCATTTAAAATTTAAATTATGTATGTTAAAGTTTTAGTTTATTATTCAAACAAGATATGTTGTTTTCTCTATCCATACTATATTGGTTAAAAGTATTATTTGGAAGTTTGCAGTTATTCAGAAACTAAATTTACTAATTAAACAAGAGTTTCAAAATATGATTGGTTGCTTATGCCATTCATTTTTTAAGTTTTAATCTCACTTTATTATTTTTTTGAAACATTATTTAATATAATGAATGTTTTTTTGTTTGTAGTTGTTTGTGTCCTCCAGAGATAACTATAGGCTTAACCTTTGGCTTAAGAAGTCAACGATCTAAGGGCTTAACTTGGGGATCACACCCAGCCTAGGCCACCCCAACCTTTAACATGACTAGATTTTTGCCCATAACTTAATAGTACACCCCTTCACGTCTATTCTAAACCTCATAGGTTAATATAATGAATGTTAAATAGAATATTCAAATTCATAAAAAAAAATATTTTTAAATAATATAATTAATATGAAATGAATCATAATAAAGTAGTAAGTATAAATAATATTATATTAAATTTCTTAGTTTAAATATAACTAGTAAGAGTTCTTGTGTTCTATTATGGGGTTTTAATTCTCCCATTATCTTAAAAAAAATTAAAAATTCACCAATTATCACTAAAAATTATAATAATTTATAAAATTTATGATTATAACAATTTTAAATTACATTTAACTAGATTCTATAAATATTTTAATAATTTTAAATAATTAACAAATTTATAAAATTATTTTAAAACCATAACCTAACTTCAATTTTTTAAAGAATAATAATCCTTATGTGGAGTGAAGGACCACTCTTAATGAACTTTGAAAAGACCACTATTAATGAACTTTGAAAAGACCACTATTAATGAACTTTGAAACCACCCAACATTGGAAAGCATGTGTACATTCACTCTTCACCATAGTCAAGACATTCTTTGGTTCATGTTCCTTAATTTCCATGGCCCCACTTTCTTGGCAAAACTTTTGAGCTAACATTCAAGTGAGGGTATTGGGTAAATATTTCAATGGTCATTACTGTCATGAGTAGATGTTTCAGTGGTTTGTACTTTATTTAATGATAAACAAGGTCAAGCTTCTGATATTTTTAAACTTAGACACCAATGTCAACAAAACTTATCTTCAAACCCAACCTACCAAGTCACAGGCTGAAAAAAAGACCAACTTGCCAAGTCAGATATTGAAAAAAACACTATTCTGCTTTCAAATTTCAATCAATCACATGCCTAGACTCTGTTTTCCAGAACAAGTGAGAGCAACTGACAACCCATCTTTATATCAAAATCTTCAAAATCAAATTTGTTATGATAATAAGCAACATTTGCCATGTTATAGGGTTTTGATCTAAAGGCAATCCAACCAACCAGATGCGGTAGGGAGATGCTTTCACAAAGGAATGTTTGTGTGTGCAATCAATGAGTAGTGCCTTTGGATTTGCATATGTCTAAGCCATTATTAGCTGTGATTGCCCATTTCTCTCTGGCAGATGTGGAGCCCAGGTAGAGTTTAAACCTCCTGGAAAGAGTTTCAAGGCCAATTTCAGCACAAGGACAAAGAAAGACGGCCACTGCCAGCAAAGTCTGGAAGAGAACCAAACATGGAGAGAAGACAGTGGTGTCGATGCCCATGCTTCCTCCTTTATATATTTATTTCTTCCACTGACGCTTTGCAAGAAGTGGGCACAGCTAATACTCCAACAAAGAGGGTCATTGGTTGGATGGTCAGTGTCCCCAGTGCCCAAACAAACACTTCTGTTTGCTGTTGACATTTATTAAATGTGAAGCGTTCATAGCCCTTTCAAAACCCATTTCACAGGGTGGATTTCTTTTTTGGCTCCATACTATATTCACGATAAAAACAAGAAGAAGACATAAAACATGCTTGTCAAGTACAGTTTCGATTGGAAGGACTCTTCAAACAGATTCACTGTAATAAAATTTTTTCACTGATTTTATCTTTTGGTCTGCATCCTGTGCCATCAAGTGATGACAGCCCCACAAATTTCACACGACCCACACTGATTGAATTTTATCGATAAAGTTCAAACAGTGGACCATCCAAGCATTCATGGCAGGAGTCAACTTCTGAATCCTGAAGCGAAGTTTTTACCCTACCCTTAATGGGTAACTACAACAGTGTACTTTACGTTTTTTCTGGCTAGCAGTAATCAATTACCTTGCTCCCCTTTTCATACTGTCCACAGGCGAGACAGACTGCAATCTGGAATTGGGAATAAACTATGGAGAATATGTGAAAAGCATGGCATACTTAACTTTTTTTTGTTGTGTAATGCATGTGGAAAATGAGTTACAATATAGCACCCTCTGTCAGGACAGAGTTATATGCACGGGCATACGCAGCAAAGTTGTACCCACAAGTTATGTACAAAGCAAACTAATAATCCATAGATATGTGACTTCAGACTGACTGAGTAGGTGAGGGGGCTCTGCCATTCAACTGTGCATAGGTAAGTAACTAGTCTGACTAGGTGGGAAGGCTCTGCCAATCAACTGTGTATGGGTACGCAACTGACTTATTTGGACAGGTAGACAATTTTAAAAGGGGCATTGTTTTTTTTAAATAAAGGTGGAAATATTCAGGCAGTAATGTGCAACAATGGATTTGGTTTCAAACATGGAAAATTTATAAAAATTGGACACCTTTGAATTTGGACACTATCTCACACAGACAACCTGTCAAACTTTGGGCCAGAAACCCTTAGTGGTTGTGAAATTCAAGAATATATAACTAAAAAAATGACTAATGTTATAACCTTTGCCAGAATCTGTTAGTGGTTGTGAAATTCAATAATGTCTATCTGAAAAAGGATTAATACTATAACCTTTGCCAGAATCTGTAGTTAGGTTGGTTTAAGTAAACAGGCTTTTTGTTAAGATGCATTGGAGTGTAAGAATTGTTTTTTATTATAAATTTTAATTTGAAATTTTTAATTTAAGGTGATGTTTTCTGGTTTTTTTGTTGGGTTGAATTATTTTTGGATTTTATTTGAAATCAGATTAGAAATTAGAAATTCTTAAATTTTAAATTTAAGAAGCTATAAAATTAAAATGTTAGTTGAATCTGTTTTTACATTTATATATATTGATCTATAAATAAAACATTATAATCTCACTGAAATTCATTATCACTAATTCTTTAAATTACTTAATTTTAAAATATTTTTTAAAAAATTAAAAAATAATGTTTCATATGATAAAAGGATTTATAAATTCTATATATGAACTTGCTCTCTTAGGGTTGATGTAATTACCAGGTTTGTATAGTATATAAATCTAGCACAATGGTTAAGATCTGATTTTTTTTTATACAAAGTGAGCTTAATGGTTAAGAGTATGTGCTTCCTCATAAGAGGTTACAGGTTCAAAACTGGAGAGAGTATAGTATGTATGCCTTCCTAGACTTAGTAGTCAAATCTCTGAGGGGGGATAGGTCTCTTGTCCCAAAAACAAAGGGGTCTCATACACAGATTTGGTGTTTGGGGGATAGGTCTCTTGTCCCACAAACAAAGGGGTCTCATACACCAATTTGGTGTTTGGCTTCGCTGTGACCTTAAAATTGGATAATAATAATTATGTTTGAGGTGTCAATTCCTTTATCAATTTTTTTATGGTGATGAATATAGAATAAGAAGCTTATCATAATTTAATTCACAATTTTTTTTTGTTAAGTTTGGCAGGTCTCTTTTTTCCATTCATTTGTAAGCAAATTTACACCACATAGATTGGCTAGGTGGCCTCAATTTGCCCATTAGGAAACCAAGTCTGCTAGCCACCTATCAGCATTGTATGTCATCCAAAAACAAAAAAAATTCAGTCTTTCTATACTCTAGATTTCTACCTATACATATTCTTGCATAAGGAAAAGTAAAAGCTATCCGCATATAAAACAAAATTAAACAAAGGAGATTATCTAGTCATTATGTTCCTCTAAGGCCGATTCCACTGACGCATGGTCTTTGACATTTGATTCCGGCATCTCAGACAGTTCCAAGATGCATGGGATGTGCCTTTCAATTCTGCCAAGCCTGATATCTTGCTTTTGGAGTTGACACTGAACTTTCTGGAATTCCTGTTTGTAGCTCAGCGTGCCTTGGACAGAAACAACCATGCCCACCAAGCTCTGTTCCATGGCCTTGTCCAGCGGGATTTTCATCAGCGAATAAAGGTATAAGGTCTACTTAAATTGCGTTATTCTGCCTCTAGTGTTACTAGGGTCCGAGACAAGGGTCCTACAGTCATTCATGTCCTCCTCAGTCTCCCTGCGCTGCTTAACTTCCTCTTCCTATTCCTCTAAAATTTTTCGAATACCTTCATCAGTGCCCTTGCGATATGCCTCAACAGCCTCACTAATAAGCCTTTCCACCGATTTTCTTCCTCTACGAGACTCAAACGTGCTTGGTTCCTTTTCGTTTATGGGCACTTGGGCTCGTCTTCCACAACCACGGTTTTTCGCAGGTCGAGCCATGCCAGAGATGCCCCAAACTTGTTCAGAGCAGCAATTCGTTAACCAAAAACAATTCAACATGATATAACAATGCTCTCATCCTTGGGTTAGATTACCACTGATAATCGCCCCACCTTGCTCCTCCCCCTTCCCTTTAGTATTAGTGCCAGGGCCTTCGTGGTCATAGGTCCATTCCCCAGGAGGGACCAGACCACTCCTACCAGTAATGAGACCCCATCGCCACACCCAACTCCTCACGACCATAGACCGGTTCTCTTCCACTCGCCAATTCCAAGTTGGTGAGCGCTGTCGCTTGCCAGCGTTAAGCCAACTAACAATAGTTTGCACACCCCGTCCCCTCTGCCCAAGACACCAGTGTATAGCCTCTAATATTTTCATGCTCAACTCCCCACCTGTGATTCCTAGCAGTTCCTCTTTGCATTAATTTCTATCTACTTCCCAGCAGCTACATTAGCGTCGACAACAAGGCACCGTAGCTAGGCAATAGCTTCACTGAAACCCGCACCCCTCCGCACCAAGCTTGTGACCTCTACCCGCAAGACATCTACCGACGTCCCCACTAATTCACAAATATTTTAATTTTAAAATATAATTTTTATAATTTATAATATATATATATATAAGATTAATTATGTAAGTTTGAATCAGACAAAGAAAAAACTAAAAAAACAAACGCGCAATTCCTCTGAGGAAGCCTGACGAATTCACATTTTAAAATAAGGCCGTGAATTTGCATGACCCGCAACTCAGAATTCAGAGAAAGGTGGTTTCTCCTTCAATATTGTAAAGCAACCAAATGGTCATTGACATTGGTATCTTACAAATTAAATCCTAGATCTGAGCTTTCAGTTTTAGTAACACGAACAACTAAGACTTATAAATAAAACCCTAGATTTAAGCTTTCAGTTCTAGGGTTACGAACATTTAAGAATTATAAATCAAACCCTAGATTTAGGTTTTCAGTTATAGAAGTTCTAAAGATCTTAGACTGGTAAAGAATGGATTGTTATCTTATCAGATGCTTATAGAATTGTTTTACTTGTCATGACTAACATATCAAATGATGCAATCTGAATTTGAAGTTGCTATATTATACTCATTCAAAGTTTGAATGCATGTGTTAATAAAATTGTTAATTTATGTCCAATAAATTAACAAAAACAGTTGAATATTTTACTCACACCTGTTTTCTACATTTACATATATCATACAAGAACAATATATTTGTATATAAGTTTTTATTAAAAATGGGGCAAATATATGGACAGAGCTGTTAGATATCAACTGTGATTGAAAGATCTATATGGTTAAGAGTCCTACACATACTCAATCTCTCTTTATGCAGTTTTGAACTCAAATTTCTTCTAAACCCCACCATGTGATTATGGTTGAGTAGAGTCAAATTTCACGCAGTCTCTGTATCAAGGCTTTGGTTAACCGCTTTTGCAGTCACATGGCATATTCGCTCTCCATTGGGCATGTCTGGGACATAGCTTTTGCTTGGTACACTAGAAAAAAACAAACAATTTTTATTATAAAGGAGAGGAGGAGGGCGAATACGATAAGATTCCCACCTTGGGGTCTATCAAGTGGAATGACGCGATGGAGGCGTAAGATTCCACTTTCCAAAACGAGCCGTGATTCGCCCTTTCCTTTTTGACATGTGAGGGTTTTGATAACATTAAGGCACGTGCTGGGACCAGCGGGGATCTCCCAAAGCTGCTTAAACTCCTAAGAGTGATGAGACTTTTTTCCTTTTTCACATACATATATTTGGCCTCTTTTCTGGGTTTTGGATAGCTACTGTTCACTGCTGGTAATAACGTTATATAAGCCCCAGGAACCGTGAAGGTTGATTGTTAGGAGTGAGTTATTGGGTGTTTTAAGTCTCTGCCCAGCTGCTGCCACGGGCCACTTCGTAGGCCTTGATTTATATGTGTATTGGAGCACAGGTGGAGTGTGGTCTTACATGAGTGAAGGGTTGGTTTTCAAAGCTATTATTTGAGCACACGCCCATATGGATTGCAAAGCAGTTACCTGGATGGATTGTTGCAGAGTATTTATTTTGACATGGGTGTTGTTCAACATGGTTTCAATGATTGGCTGTGCATCAAACTGTGAAATGGATTGTCCCTTGGGGGATGTGGAATCATTGATCAATAACTTTGGGGATCCATATGGGACCCCGATAGATCACTTTGGAGTTGCAGAGGGGACGAAGGGTGTGGAGAGTATTGCTGCTCAGGAGATTGTGGCGTTGGCCAATATGCCTGAAAATGTTGATTGGTTGAAGAGCATAAGGAGAAGAATCCATGAGCACCCGGAGCTTGCTTATGAGGAATTTGAGACCAGTAAGCTCATTAGGCAGGAGCTTGATCGAATGAATATTAGCTATAGGTACCCTGTGGCCAGAACAGGTGTGGTGGCTTCCATTGGTAATGGGAATCCTCCTTTCGTAGCTCTTCGAGCAGACATGGATGCTTTGCCAATTCAGGTCTCTGCGGTTCAGAACATTCATAGTATTTCCTGAGCCTCAGTTATTTTTTTCCCTACATGTTTTATCTCCAAGGTTCCATGGAATGTATTTTAGGAAAGATATTCCTTTACATTTACAATTCCTTAGGGGTACTTCCAATTTTGAGATAATTCAAACTTGTGGCCACATCCTACAGTTTGTCAAAATAACATACTAATCTTAACCTCGATTCTGTCATATACCCCTTTCCATAAAGTGGCTGATAACTCGCCGTAAGCAAGTTGCGGCTTGTTATACAACTTTGCTTCCTCCAAACACAGTACTGTAATTTAATTACAGGTTCAAGATAGAGGTCTATGCAAAGTGCCCCTTCACCAGTTATATTTGAAGTTTTATTTTATCATCTACCATACAATATTGCTTATGCCTGTTTTAAGCAGAGTGCATCAAATATTTTATTTCTATTTTATTTTTCTACTAAGTTCATGTAATTTCACCATTTCTTCTAAAGGAAAATCTTGTGTGGAAACGAAAGGGATGTTTTCCTACATTTATAGATAACATTCCTAGGAAGCCTGTTACATAGACTAGTGCACCTAACTTCGGGGAATTCAAACCAGGCACTTGCTGGCACATAACTAACCAAATGCCCAACAATGGTAATAACCTGTTGAGCTAGCTAACCCCTTGGGCTGCAAGTTTGTGCAATTTCGCTGAGCTATCCTGACTATTTTAGGAATGGATAAATTTCAATCTAAAATCTATTTACCTGAGAAAGATTTATTAACAGTGCAGTGAAGGTAAGATCTGATTTTGGATCATTAAATGATTTAACTCTCTTTATCCGAATAATACTTTTTATATTATAAAGAAAACATATGGGTACAAAAATCAGGGAGTAGCAACTACCACCTTATTGCACTCAGGGCTGCAGTAAGGTCATAATAAGCCCAAGAAGAATTATTTTGACGTCATCATCAATCAACAAAAGCCCCTTAGATCCAGTTTGAACGGATACCTCATCAAATGCTAACTTCTGAAAAGAGTGATTGAACACTTAAATCTAGTTACGAGTAAGAAGTGGCCAAAAAATTTTCATCCTTCCCAAACACAGACTTCTTGGGATGCTATAAGTTATAACTGATTGTGATATTTTGTAATTTTATATCTAATGAGCTTATGTAGTTCATTCAATCTAATGTTCTGGTAACTGTTGAAGTGGCTTTTGGGATACTTATCGTAAACTTAAATTTCAATGCTTATGCTACTATTCCTAAAATTCTGTGGAACAGAACAAGTTGTGGAAATCCTCACTTGTTGGGTGTTGTCTTCAAATAGTGTCTTGGAATGCAACTTATGATTTTGATGGCACTGTATTTTTGAAGTGGGATTGATTTGAAATTCTTATGTTTATTCTTGGAAACATGCAGGAGGCAGTTGAGTGGGAACACAAAAGCAAATCCCCAGGGAAAATGCACGCCTGTGGACATGATGCACATGTTACCATGCTTCTTGGTGGTGCAAAGATTTTGCAACAACGTCAGCATTTGTTACAGGTTTTACCCTACTCTCGTCAGCATTTCCTCAGTTAAATGAAAAATTGTTTCAGAGCTTTAGAGAGAGGTAATTTATATTTTTATTATTTTCAAGCTCTGGAATTTTAATGTTTGATTCTTATGCTGTGGGGGAGTCCAGGCAGAACTTTCAGAACATTCTATGCTTCCTTTATAAATATGCTGTAGTTCGTCTCTCATTATTATTTTTTCACAATGAAAACTATATTACGTATATCCAATTAATATTCATGTGATTCCGTTGCTTCACTGTTAACCTTCAAATGCTTCAGATGGATCTTCTAGAACATTGGACACCCTTGTTGCTCCCTTTCTCTCTGTTATCAGAGAGTAAACAATGAAAAAGGAAAAGTCCTCACTGCCTTCCATTGTAGCATCTGTATTTCATCTCTCTAGGTCTCCTCACTGCCAAGCATACTTGTTTTCCTCATAGCCTTTCAATATGTAACTAGTTTGAGCTATGCAGCCACTCTAGGACCAGAACTGAAATAGGCCATAATTTCCATCAAACTTCATATTTGCATAATGAGTAACTATGTAGCAATGCATTTTACCGATGATATCTTGCGAACTATTCTATATCTTTGTCTCGAGTGCCTTAATATAATCACCGCAGATGCAGAACATTGTGTCTGAAAATTCACCCCTAAGCTTGGCTTTAAAACGAAATGTAACACTGGCAACCTTACACATCATTATGTATAAGATTAGAAGAAGAATTTCTGTAGAATCTGGTTATAAATGTCTTTAAAGCAGTTCGTAATATCTCATTAGAAATTTTGTGTGCTTTAAGCTTTCAGGATTCAATTGCGACTAAAACTGTTAAATACCTAAAGCAATGTCATGCCATTGAGATGCTAGGGGATCTATTGCACTTCTTAATGATTTAGCAATGCTTTTGGCAAGCATGACCGCAACCTGAATTTTTTGTCTCTTGGTCTTTTACTTCGCTGCATTGTTGTCAAAATTTCTTCCTCACTGTTTTACATGTTGTTACAGGGAACTGTCATATTACTCTTCCAGCCTGCAGAGGAATCAGGTGCAGGATCAAAAAGAATGATAGAAGAGGGAGCACTGGAAAATGTGGAAGGCATATTTGCTATGCATGTTTCAAGCGATTATCCTACATCTGTGATTGGTTCGAAACCTGGGCCCTTACTCGCTGGCTGTGGGTTCTTCAAGGCAGTAATAACTGGGAAAGGTGGGCATGCAGCAATCCCACAACATTCAATTGATCCTATATTGGCAGGTTCTGCTTCTGTCGTCAGTTTACAACATCTCGTTTCACGTGAAGCCAATCCCTTGGATTCTCAGGTATTTATGTCATCGACAATGCGGATCTTGCTTAGTGTAAGGTTTTCTGGTTAAAATACTCTGGTATGAAGCATTTTATAACTTGTTTATACCTTTCTGGACCATAAACAGTTTGAATGCGTGTTTATTTGCTTTTGGGGATAGTCATGTCATATACAAGCTCGTTAACTCATAAGTCATATTATTATTGCAGAAATAAGAAAATACCTTTAACAAAAGTTTTGGTTATAAGTTTATAATTACCTGGTATTTAATACAATTAATATTGACCTGGGAAAGCAACTTTGGAGTTCATAGATTTGAGGGAAAAAAATAAATTCAAATAAATTATTTGAAAGTATTAATTTTATTATAATAAGGTTATATATAAAAATGCTATTGTTGGTAAGATGGCTAAGCAGGAGCCTATTTAGCAGCCTGATGTCACTTACCGCACACAATACATATATAGTACCTTCTGTTCCAAAATGTAACTACTGACTTTTGGACTTATCAGGTTTCCTTCCCACCGCTTTTCAGTTCCCCTTGTTCCAAATGTTAGTTCCCTTTCTTGACTATCGAGTTTCCTTTTTGGTCCATTCGGTTTCTTTTCCATTCATGTGTTTGTGTGCGAAGTTGACAAGAAGGCAGAAGACATTGTGTTTCCTATTTAGTAAGTGATTGTAAAGATGTTGCAAATTGCCCCTTTCTAATAGTGAACGTGCTCTTCTTTTCTTGTTGAAAGTTGGTAAGGTATTCTTAAGTTACAGTTTTTAAACTTATAACTCTAAATTACATTAGACAACATATTATATTTGTGAACTTGTGATAATGAGTGGGCTTAATAGTTAAGAGCATGTGTTTCTAGTAAGAGGTTACAGGTTCAAAACCAGAGGGGTAGAGTAAGTATGCCTTTGTAGTCTTAGCAGTCAAATTATTGTGCGGAGGTGGATCCTTTATCCCACAAACAAAGGGGTCTCATATACCAATTTGGTGTTTGGCTTCTTATAAGGACTTACAGAATGATTTCTTACACTACGAATAAGAAGTATTCAACTCCATACAACATACTTCTAAGCTTGGTATCAAGCTCCAATAAGAGGGCGTTGGTCCTGCTAGTACCTCCAACTGTACTATACAAGCCAAGTTAATCAAATAATCAAAATATTGATTAAATACGTACTGGCCAAAAGCTCACTTCCTTACAATAATGTTAGGTTGGATCAACTACTACCCTGTGACCAAATGACCTGGAGCCATCAGTATTCTTTCATATTTATTATTGGTTTGCCCCTGGGTACAACCAGGAAATGGAAACTTGGAACCACACAATAATGATTTCTATACAATTCAGCCCTAGAAGAAAGCAAAGTAAGTTTATTTAGGGTTCGAATTTCAAATAGGTAAGCTTACCAGCCAAATTCTTGGAAAAATAGATTCCCCTAGCTCAAATGTAAATAATCATTGATTCCTATGACTTCCAAAGTTGTAGCAGATCGCATTAGAACTCAAATTAGCTAGCTCCAAAACACTGTGAAAACAATGTTGCAAATATTGTTTTGGGGAATATGTTGCTGAGGCAAAGAAACCTATCAGAAATATTGAGAAAAATATTGACAAGCATAAACTTGGACCTAAAATTCTCAGAAAACTTCAAAAATAGTCACAACCTAAAAAGCTTGAAAAGAGTGAAAATTTGGAAGAAACCAGAGATATTTGCAACATGAGTAAAATATTTATTTATGCTGGTGTCAAATGAAGTCTCCACATGACCTTTCAGCACCCTAGTAGTTTGTGGATTCCTTTTTCTTTCTATAGGGATTTGCCAATGGTTAATGAATGGGTATTACGTTTTCGAGTTGATTGCAATGGATCACTTCTCTTTCAACAGGTAATCATTTAGTGATTTTTAGAGAGAAAACATCAATATATTTCTGCAAAAAAAGTTTATTCACAATCGATATATCTCTATGCTTTCCTTTGTTTTTCATAAAAAATCCATGCTTGAATGTATATATTTTGATGTCCTTTTTAATTGGACTGTACAATGTAGAGACAAGAAGGAAGGTCCCTATTACAGACTAGACTCCCAATACCTTGTAACACAAATTTAACACGTAGCTAGAAAAAGAGATGCTAACATGCTTGCAAATGCAAATACATCATAATTGTAAGGGTAATTGGTGTTGCATCCATTACAAGATACTCGAGGAAGGGTATAAAGTATGCCCAACACCAAACCTCCCTTTTGGTTAATGCTCACATGGTCAATGCTTTTGATTTTTAGTGCCACACAACATTTATCATCTATCTTCATTCTTATTATTAAGGTCATTCCTTCCCTTGGACGATATGAGGTTTATTTCTTTTATCCTTCTTCTTTGAGTGCAAGACTAATGGCTTTTGCATGGTGCATAGTTCTGTTGGTGCTCGTAAGTTTTGTAGGTGATGTTTTTTGGTCTAGCTATAAACTGTTTTGTTTTTAGAAACGTTGTTTATAAAAACTGACAGCTGTTCTTTGTATAAGCTTCTGCACTACAAGGAGCATTTCAATGTAATAAAAATCATTTAGGTCTTGCATCTTATCTCATCCACACCCACTTGAAGGGTTTTGAAATAGATTCTCCATGATAATACATGTGCAATCACCACGTTACTTGCTGCCAGACCACACTCCTCTGGGCTATAAATTGGATTATTTTGGGAGATTTATTATTGTAACAACCGAGCTTTCAATTCTATAGATATATTCCACGATCTTTTTTATCTATTTGCATCTTTCAATGACAAAATATATATGCTTTATTGGTTTAAGGTGAAAAGGCTTCTGCCATAACTGTTTCAACTTTCAATTCATTACAATTTGTCAGGGTATTTGTTGATTCTGTTGTATTACCTTACCACAACGTCCCTTATTAGGTGTTAGAGTCTAGCTTCACATGGGCTATTTTGTGTGTATGCTTGTGATCTTTTAATGTAATATTTGTAAAAATATGGCTTTTTTTTAATAAGGACCTAATCACTCTTATTAGTGGTTTAAGCTTTAAATTTGTGTTTTTGCCTCTTTACTAGTGTATATAGAAGTACTCTCCCTCTCATATGTATCTAGTTACTGGTGTTTATCAGGGACCGTCGTCGTTCATTACTCAGATTTGTAGGTGCAATCCATCTGTAGGTGTGTAGGTGCTCCCATGCTTTTCCTTTCTTTGTGCTCTTTATTTTTGAATCTATTTGGCTATTTTCATAGTTGCAGTAGTAGTTCCCTTTTGAGTACACATGAACATGCTTATGGCTATAGCATGCATCTCATGTGCTCTCTTGTTGATTGCATCCACCACTTTATTTTCCTTTCCCTTGATATGCTTTATATCAAAAACATATTCACTAAGGAATTCCAACCATCTAATTTATCTGGCATTCAATGTCGGTTGTCCAAACAAATATTTCAAACCACTATGGTTTGTTTTTAACTCAAACTTCTTTCCCATGAGATAATGCCTCCAGATATTTAATGCATAAATAAAGATTACCAATTCTAGGTCATGTGCAGCATAATTCTTCTTATGTTCTCTCAACTTTTTTGACTCATAATATAATACATGTCCATTTTGTGTAAGGACTACACCAAGTCCTTCATTGCATGCATCAATACACACTATGAAATCCTCAGTTGGATCAACAATCCTCAAGATTGGCGCATTTGTCAATAAATTCTTTAATTGCTTGAAGCTCTCTTCACATTCATAAGTCTGTTTGAACTTCACACCCTTCTTTTGCAAAGATGTGATTGGGCATGCAATCTTTGAAAAGCCTTCAATGAATCTGCAATAACAAGAAGTACCATGAATGATTTGATCTTTGTAACATTCCTCGGTGCTAGCCATTTTTGATTGCCTTAATCTTTTAGGTGTCCACTGCTATACCTTCCTCTGAAATGATTTGGCCCAAATAATGGATCTATTTTTGATAAAATGAACATTTGTTCATCTTGGCATACAACTGATATTCCCTTAAGACCTGTAGCACCATTCTTAAGTGTCATTGATATTCTTTTTCTAACTTAGAATAGATAAGTATGTCAACTAAGAAGACCATAAAAAGTTTATCAAAGTAATTTCGGAAAATGCCATTCATCAGATGCATGAAGGCAACTAGTGCATTTGACAACCCAAATGGCACCACTACAAATTCTTCATGGCCATATATCATTCTAATTGTTATCTTACTGATATCTTCTTCCTTTATTCTCAACTAATGTTAGCCTAACCTTAGGTCAATCTTGGAGAAGATCTTGGATCCTTTAAGCTGAAAAAAAAGATCATCTATCCTTTGCAAAAGATACTTGTTCTTAATTGTGACCTTATTTAGCTACTTGAGATCAATGGATATTCTTAATGTTCCATCTTTTTACTTAGCAAAGAGCATTAGAGTATGCCAAGGTGACACACTTGGGCATATGTACCCCTTTTTCAAAGTTCTTCAAGCTGCATTTGTAATTCCTTTAGTTCTGGTGTGCTCATCCTATATGGAGTTTTAGACACTAGGGAAACACCGGGCACCAAATCAATAGACAAGTCAATGTTCGTCTTTGGTGGCAATCCTTGTATCTCCCCAAGGGACCTAATACATTGTCACACTCTTTAAGATTATATGGTTTTCAATACTTGGCACTCTGTCCTTGATTTCCTTTAACATTTGAGCAACATAAATTTGACATCCTTTCCTAAAGGCTAAAACTCTCTTTCAATTACACAGTTGAGGTTTGTCTAATGGATATATGCCTTCGAATCCCTTGAACTTTTTTTCACTTACTTTTCTCATCAAGACAAGTTAATGACTTATTGTAGCAATGTAGGATAGCATGATGCTTGTCCAACCAATCCATACCATTCAAGCAGTCATTTGAACCCAAATGTATAATGTTCAATTCTGCCTTTGTGTTGACTTCATTCATGGCCATTGGACATTCCTTAACCAACTCGTGATCCTTCTCTTGGCTTCAATAGCTAGCTGAACCAACCAAGTTTTTCCATGCTTGCTTCGTTTCAAGTGAAACCTCACAAGAAGATTAGGATCTATGTAGCTATTGCTAGCTTCAAAATGTATTAAATAGCTATGGGCTATGGGCTAGTTATTGATCTTACCCTCTAGTTGTCTAAGGATGCATAAATCCTTGGTGTACTTCTACCTATGTCTTCAACTGTATCAGCCTTGTGGGTGTTGTGAACATTCCTCATCCTTTCTCCTATGTGAGGGAAATCCTTGTACATTTGATCTCCCTCACATTCCCAACATTTGATAGGCTATTGTCTTGACTTTTTTCCCAAAGACTTTATCATCTTTGGCTCATTTTGTGTTGGCTGTCTTTGAGAACTATTTCTAAAAACTGATGGCTCATACCCTTTCTTTCTTTGCTCCATCTTGCCTCTCTTTTTGTCATCCCAAGCCTTTTGGAAAAATGGGTTGCCTTTGGTTTGCTCACCAAGTTGCTTTTCTTTCTTTATAACTTCTTCTAGAGTCTTCAGTTCATTAAAACAAATTTTATCACTGTAGAAAGAAGTAGCCCACTCAGAAATCTTTGGATTTTAACCTTCTCATTTATAATGAAGCCAAGTTGCCTCAACAACTCAAGAAACATACTCTCATACTCATCCATTGACATGCTTCCAAGCTTGAGGTCAATTATCTCTTGTGTCTTCTTATCATAATAATGCACTGCCAAATATTTCTTGTGAAAATACTTTTTGAACCACCTCCATGAAATACTCTTCTTACCAATGTGTTTAACTTGTTTGAGATGGTCCCACCACATCGAAGCTTTTTGCTGAAGATGAGATATTACAATTTTGGCCACTAAATTTGATGATCGCCATCAAATGTAGGAGGCTTAATCTTTCTATGTTCTTCTTGCAGATCATCCACCTTAGGCTTTTCTCTCTGATGTCTAACAGGAGACAAACTTAGGCTGCTTTCAGATTCTGAAAATGCATGTGCCCTTCTAGTTGAATGCCTATTAGCACTCCTGGAGTGCCTTAAACCTACATCTTCCCTCCTGACATGTAATGTATTTACTACTACCTATCCTGAGTCTGATTTCTTGTGTATTTGCTTCTGCAACTTGTTCAAACTTTTCTAACAATTGAGTGTTGATGTGATTTTGTTCCTTTTGGGCTCTTACTAATCTTTCATTATCAACCCTATAACTCAATACTTCCATATTTAAGCTTCTCATTGTCTCCACCAGAACAATGTTTTCTGCTTTGCCTTCTCTATGCCCATTTGATTCTGTCATTGCATTATCCAAGTTGATATTCAACCCTCTGACTTCCTCCTCGGGGACAGAGGATCTCTGTGATTCTTCCATGTCTCTGGCCCTCATTCTAAACTTGTTTTGTTATTCTTGTATCTTTAATTCTGCAAATGTGCATGGAACGAATTCTGTTAGTCAATAATCAATATCAAATTTATCATAACTCTGTAATTTTCTAAAAGCTAAGTACACTTTTTCATTTTTTAGCCCACCATTTGCCCACTATTGATTTGCTTGGTTTTTTTGTTGCTCAAATATAAATTTTGGGTAGATATATGGATTCTAATCTTCACTAGCTTTCCAATGACTATTCCCTTGCTCAATTCTGAGCTCTCAGCAGACAGTTAGAGTCTTCTGAATTTCGCCAACTTTATCCCTTCTCTATAGTTGTATCACTGACACAATTAACTCAGAGGCAAATTTCTGCTAGTTGTAGAGGAAAATACAGCGAGAATTAGAAAAACTTTTGTAGGAGACATTGATAATACTACTGATGGTGAGTTTGCAGCATCTCTGAGATTTTCATGTTGATGCTTCAGTCAAAATATGCAGCAATATGGAAATAACAACTTTGTACTTTTTGCACTTTTTCCAAACTTCAAAATTTTGGGCCAAACTGGCTATATTCAAAACTAAGAAGTTCTGAAAAAACTTCACTAAAGCAAAGTTATCGGGCATGAGGAGTAGATAAAATGTTGAGTAATATTTTTTTGTTTTCTTCTGCTAACGTTGAAAAGTAGGTGTCTGCAAATTTTTGATTTATTAGCTGGTAGCCCTTTTCTTCTAGGAAAAGGATACCATTAGTTTTTCCTTCTACAACCCTTTTGGCAATCAAGTATTCCTATGGATCAATTGCAACGCATAGAGAGTAGAAGTTAGAGGGCATTCTTGCCTCACTTATTTAATATGGGTGTGAATTGTGGGCTAGCAGCATCCCTGTCTCAAAATGGAAGCAAATTGAAAAAATCCAAAAGCACTTGATCATGAGCAAGTTTAAAATAAAAAGTTCAGTTTCCTATGAGATAACGCTGAGTGAAACAGGAGCAACTTCCATCGAAGCAATTGCTATGGTGCGTCTCATAAGATATCTTCAAAGAATTGAACAAATGGGGGGAAGGTAGATGGCCTAAAGTTATCTTCAATGAAGGAATGAGTGAAAAAAAGAAATCATGGATGAGACAAAACAACAAATGGATGCAAAAATGGAATATTTACCTCAATGCATGTCCCACAAACAACAAGGATTTAAAGAGTTTTGTTATGGAGAAGTTTCATAAGTGTATATGGGGAAAAGAGATGGGTAGAAAGAAGAAATACTATGTTCAAGAATTGAATCCCACTTGTGATCTCCAACAAAAAGAATACATTGGAGCTAGCATTCCATGGAGAGCAAAGATTCTTATTGCTCAATTAAGAACTAACTCGCATCAACTACGGTGTGAAACAAGTCGATGGAAAAGACCTAAAGAAGCTTGGGGAGAATGGGTGTGTACTTTTTGCATGTCAGGAGCAGTGGAATTGGAAAAACATTTTTCATTTTGGAGTGTTATGCTTTCAGAGACACGAGTAATAGTTACAGCGGTTTGTTAACATTGGTTCCTTGGCATTGTCTTTTTCAGTGAGGGGACTGTTAGAAGGTTGGGTCAGCTCATCGTTAATTTGAATAATAAGAGGATTGAATTGCAAAGGCAAAAAACAGAGAAGCTAGTGGTCCCATAAACTATGTTTAGTCTCGTGGACATTAAAATTTAATTTCATTTCATTAACGTGGAAATTCTTCTTAATGACAACTCTTGAATTTTTATAAACGCAGAGACTCATACAAATAGAGCCTTGACTGCTACTAAGAAATAATTATCGGAGACTAAGACTCCAGAATCCAGAATATTGAGAATAGAAGGTCATTCTTCTCTATAATATATATTTTCAGAGTCAATTTTAATCAAGAAAAAGAATTCTGGCATTTTGCTGTAGCCCACTCCATACCTTCCTCGACTGCAATAACATTGTCAAGACATATTTTCCGCTTAGAAAAATAGTTTTCTCATGGTAGACAATCTGAGTTAATATACGCTTAAGGTGCGGTGATGGAAATTGAGGGAAAAATTAGAATCTTATAAGAGACACTGATTAGATTAATGAATCTCGAGCTAGACACTACTTAGAATTTTCATCCTTGGATATAAGGCTAATACGCCCCTGATTGATAATTTTCTTTGGAGACTAGATTTGATAGCTTCTTTAAAAGGTACAGACTACTAAATTCTCATGTTGATTTATAGAATTTACTAGGAAAGCTTTGAAGCTTTGGAGACTTATCATCTGCTATACCTTTGAAGCTTCCATCATGTCATCCAGCATAATTGGCAAGCCACACTATGTTGTTTGAGTCTCTCGAATCTTGGATGGGAGTATATCCTCTTGCCGCTCTCAGGAGCCCTCGTCAGCCGGAAATACTGGTTGATGGACACTTGAGATCAATGTTTCATGGGGTTTTTTTGTTTGCCCCCGCCAATCCAACACAAACCCAGAAACTGCACCCAGGCTTGCTCCATGGGTGTCCCATTGACTTCCTTCCTTCTAGAGGGAGTTTGCCGCGCTGTCACAGCAGTAGTTCTGAATGGTGTTCGCCCTTGCAGCACCCACTTGCACCTTACAGATGAACTTGGTAGGGAAATCATAGACGTCTTTACATGGGACCCTTCCCAAGGAAGATTGCTGGCATGAGAATCGCATGGAGCATTCATGTTACAGATGTTGCTTGGGTTGATTTGGCTAGTAATCTATATTCGGTAGAACTGTGCCATTTAAGTGAACAGTTGTACTCGCGAATTGAGCAGTCACGTTTTTTATTTTGTCTTTTATGCTTCATAAAGCTGTGGAGGCCAAGGTACATGTGTAAAAAGCTTGTTCCTCAGAAAATTCAAACGGAAATTTCAGTATCTGTACGTGAAAAAAAAATAAAATAGTCATTTTTTTATAAAAAATATTTTTCTTGTTACAGGTAGTATCTGTTGCCGCATTCAATGGAGGTGGTGCACTCAATGTCATTCCAGACTCAGTTACTATTGGTGGCACATTTCGGGCTTTCTCAAATGACAGCTTTTACAAACTCAGGCAGAGAATAGAAGAGGTTTGTTCCATTAGTCATTCTAAAATGTACTTTTCCCAATGGTATTTAGATTCCAGGTTCATGTTTTGTTGTTTTTAAAATTTATTTTAAGAGACTTGTCTGATATGGTAATCTTTGGCAAGCTCATCTGAGGATTTAAGGAAACATTGCATTCTCCAAAAGTCTGACAAAATTACAAATTATTAGTTGAGGCTGCAGCACATACGAATGAATTGTTTGCCTAGTTATTTATGTAGTTACAATGGCTGGTCTGTACTTCAATATTTGAATATATCATGCGTAATTTGGATCTGACATTTGCCTTTCTATCACAGGTTATTTTAGGACAAGCTGCTGTCCATAGGTGCACTGCAGTTGTAGATTTCTTTGAAAAAGAGGATCAGTTTTATCCTCCAACTTTCAATGACAAGGATATGCACAAACATGTACACAGAGTTGCGGCTGATGTAGTGGGTCTCCATAATTTTAAGATAGTGCCCCCCATGATGGGTGCAGAGGACTTTGCCTTCTACACAGAGGTTACTCCTGCTGCCTTCTTTTATATTGGAATGAGGAACGAGGCCATTGGATCAATTCATTCAGGACATTCTCCTTACTTTATGATTGATGAAAATATTCTCCCTACTGGTGCTGCAATGCATGCTGCAATAGCTGAAAGATTCCTTAATGAACATAAATCCAGGACCACAAAACTCTGAGAACCTTGTAGTACTATCACGTTTCCTTTAATTTCGTACATTTGCTGCTCTTAGGAAAGGCAGATAACCTTCAGGATGCATTCAACTATAGCAACCAATGTACAGTTCCTTCTTTCATGTGTCATAGGCTGTCTACAAGATCACTCAGAAGTGATCTGTAAATCAAAATTGAAATAGATGAATTTCTTCCTCCCAACAGTATGATAGAAGGCCTACGTGAAAGGTTCCTTACACAAGAGGGAGTAAATAACTCGATGCCTTACCGGAGGGGACAGATAACTGAATGTCTTAGTGAAAAATTAAATGGCAATATGTAATTGTTTCATTGTTTTTACTTCAGGGTCAATTTTTGGTAATACAAGATAGCAAGTTACTATGTTATGTTTTACAACAATAGGGATCCTTTTCTCCGATCTATTTGTTAAAGTCAGCCTCACTTTTTGCAGATAAATAATTCTCAAATGTTATTTTACAATTACTTCAGTGAACATCAACTTTATTCTTTCTTCTGAGACAATTCCTTTCCTTTTTTTCTTTAAATTTATATTTCATTACTAGACAATATAACTATAAAAGTACATCAATAATGATACAACGTAAATCCAAAGAACAGTCACTATGAGCCCAGAGTAGAACACGTCTGTGCACTTCGGCTCCAACCCTAATAGCCAACTCTGGTCTGAGAGCTATTAGTTCTCCCAAATGGACCATCCATGTTGACTTATATCGACTTATATCACTGGTCAGAACTATTTTAAATTCTGTATATCTTATTAACACGAAGCAGAGTGAATTTTGGATCCAGAAAGCGATAGATATCAGTCAAGACCAATTAGGTGCTCCTAGAATGTGCTTTGATTAATTGCATAGAAGTAACTCTAGATATGCCTGCATATAGTGTTGGATCCAGAATACCATAGATAACCACTGGAAAATGGCATAAACTTGACATATATTCCAAAGCCATCAATGGGTAAGAGCTTGTAACTTCATAGTCATTTTCTAGACTCTGCATGTGCAGGCTCCCAGCGAGTTTTTTTAAACCGAGACTATGTGAATTGACTCTCATTTTACAACCTGTTTTCTTTTCCAACTGATGACACAGTCAATATGCAATTGTGGGTTCAAACATTGAAGAAACACATCTGGAAATACACATTTCATAAGATTAGCAGGGAAGTATCAACAGTAAAACACAATAGATTGTATGCAATAGTTTCTGATTGCTATGTAATGATATACACACAAACCAATGGTTAATGTGATTAAGACATTTCTTGAAAATAGGGTCTAACAATCAAATCAAAATATTCAATAGCTAAACACAAATATTTGTCCAATACATTTTTTGTTTTGGAATTTTTTTCCTAAATGTGATCAATTTAGAAAACAATTTCTATTTTGTTTTTGGCCTTTGAAAAGCCGTTTACCTGCTTTACAAAAAATAAAAATCATTTTTCTGAATGATATTAACATCATGATTCATTAAAGGCTTTTATGTAGTATGAACTTGTGATCCAACAGGAAAGTAGCCAATGTTCAGTGCAAACTTGAAAGTTCATCTAACAGGAAAGTAGTCAATGTTCAGTGCAAACTTAAAAGTTCATCTTCATCAATTCACTGTTGCTTCATTTATTAAATGGGACATGTTAAACTGTAATAGAAGCATCTCACAAGCTATGAAAGCATCCATTTCATTAAGAACCATAATTTGGGAGTAACTATTCTATTAAACTTACTAGAACTCATAAATGACCCCCTTCAAGATATACATTGCTTTTATAACTTTGGTTGACTATCCGTTGGTAGTAGTAACTTGCTATCATGTCATTCATTTATGATCTGGGTAGGTTTGGGAGCATCTTGGAATTGATCTACCAGGACACATGATCCAGGGTAACCTCTAGTTTCATTCACTTCACTTTGTATGTAAAAGTGTTGCTCATATTGTAAAGGTTGTTGTTCCTATTTGGAAACACACTTATCTTTTGCCCTAGCATGGAACCCCCATATTATGTATTGTCACACTTTTTCTGTGGACTCCTGAAATGATTTTGCAGTTGCTCATACAATTTCACATTTTTTGAAATAGTTTCATAGATCTCAAGGCAGTTCATGTATCTGAAGCACTAGTCACATTCTTCGAGGCACATTTGGGCTATTTTCACTTACATGGGTCACCTCTCCTGTTAAATTTGGACAACTAGGTCCAAACTCCATGTTCTGATGATCAGATTAAGAGGCTAATATTTTTGTTGGATTCCTCTTTCTGAGAGGTGTAAAATCCATATAAAAATAGTCTTAATCCGATGAGCAGAACTTATATTTTGAATTTATTATTCTTAATAAATTATATGTGCAAGGTCAGCCAGTTTTGTAATGTAGGCTCACATGCCCAACAGATGTGTCACACACCCTCATTGATGGATATAAATACAGGAAAAGTTGGAGAGAATTTCA
>APFE031304749.1:0-23354 GCA_000404065.3 Pinus taeda | reverse complement strand
AGGCTGCAAGAATATTGCAAAGTGGATTTGGTGAGGTATTGTAGTCAGAACAGTACCTGACAGAGCAGGGCCAGAGGAGTTGTTACCGAGGGTTTCTAGCCGAGGAACCTGGATCAGCAATGCAATTGCACAAGACGATCAGAGTAGGGGGTGTCTCGACAAGCAACAGAAGGATTTCTAGGAGGGAAATCAAATTCAGAGGGAGTCCAGAAGATAACTTCCAGACGGGAAGTAGAGATTTAGAGGAGTCCAACAGAGAACTTCCAGGAGGGTAAGTAGAGGAGCATCATGGCACTACACGGAGTAAGAGACCAGGATAGACTAGACGGAGCATCGAACTTCGCAGTCTGGAAGGCCGGAATCTTATCAGTGCTTGACAGGAATCGTGTCAAGAACTTCGCCTTGAAGGTAATAGTTGTCCCAGTTGACCCTAGTGATAATGATAGGTACGAGGAGGCGATGGCGATGGCCAAGTGCATTATCCTTGACGAGGTCAAGGATCATGTGGTACCACATATAGCCGAGAAGGAAATGGCATTTGAGATGTGGAAGGCTCTCAAGAAGCTGTATCAACATACTTCTGTGCAGAGAAGAATGTTGCTCGAGAATCAGATGAGGTCGTATCAGATGAAGAAGGGACGATCGATTGACACCTTCTTCGGAGGATTGAATGAAATCCGAGACCAGTTGACTGCTATAGGAGCAACACCGAATCAGGAGCTGATGGTGAGGATAGCCCTGAATGCTGTCTCAGAAGACTAGGAAGTGTTTGTCTAGAGTATATTGGGCAAAGGGACACTTCCACTATGGGACGAGATGTGGGCAACTCTTTGCAAGGAAGAGATCAGAGGGCAATCGAAGACAAGCAGCAGCAGCAAGGGGATCAAAGTCAAGCAGGAGGAGGTAGATGTGTCCCTAACATCTGAGGGGAAGCAGGAAAAGTGGAAGAAAAAAGATCTCTCCAAGATCAAGTGCTTCCACTGTGGGGAGCTGGGTCATTATGCGACCCAGTGTCCAAGGAAGAAGAGTAAGGGAGAGTCCTTCGAGACTAAGGCAGAGCCAACACGAGCAGAGAAGGAAGTTTTGACAGACGATGATTGTGCCATGAGTGCACACACACCACTTGAGCGGAAGTGGGGAGACATCGAGCTATAGTCAGGTGGACTACAGGCGATGAGGGGCAGTTTCTTGAGGTACCCAGCCTCTTGGATTAGACCTTGCTACAGCAGCCCTGTCGAGGAGTAGCAAGATTGGCTAAGTGGGTAGAGACGGATGCGGATGGAGCGATAGAGAGAGCTATAGTGCAGAGATAGTCCCTGTTATCGCACAGATTGACACGACAACGCTCAGACCGGGGGCTGTCACTTTGATCCCCGATCCCTCCGTTTAAGCCTGTCTCCCGCGGCTAAGGGGGTAGACCCTGTGAGATGATGAAGACCAAATGTCGACCAGTTGGTTGGGAGACACGAGATACGATAAGATAAGCACTAGATGAATTTGATTAACTTAGCAGACCAGTGAGATTAAATCGATTACTTGTTAGATGATCACAGGACCAAAACGATATCGAACAACTGAAAACTTCAAAAAAGGACAAATGCTCAATACCACCACAAGAATCGTAAACTATTAACGAAAGATCAATTTCGCGTCTCGATTTGAAACCTCAGATCTCAGCATGAAAGATAATGATTTAAAAAAAACAACTGAATCCAGCAAAAGTAATTTTCCACGATGAAATTTTTTATAGATTTTCTTGAACAAAAATTGAAAATAAAAAATCTAAACCTAAAGAAAAAAAAAAAAAATTAAAGACTAAAGATAAAAAAAAGGAATTATTTGAAACAAATTAATCCTAAAGATTAAACTAAAATACTAAAAAAAAAAAAACCTAACTAAAAAATCTTTTTTAGTTTACTTTTTTATTTTTTATTTTTTTTATATTTTTTAAAGCAAAAATCTATAAAAAAAAGCAAAACTAAATTAAATCTAACCTAAAAAAAATTAAAAGAAAAAATTAATCTAAATCTAAAACTTAGAAAAAAGATCAAATTAAAATTCTAAATTTTAATGACAAAACCCTTCAAGAAAAATTTTTATTTTTGATTTTTTTTTATATTTATTTTTATTTTATGATTTTTTAAAACAAAGATAAAACAAAAAACTATGATCCTAAATTTGAATCTAACAAGAAAGGAACTATATATAAAGAAATTTAAATAAAGAAACTATAACTATAAAATTAAAATCTAAATAAAAAATCCAACTCCTAATCGACTAACGATTTTTTTTTTTTATGAATTTTCAAAATTTAAAATCAAATTAAACAATCTAATTCTAAGACCAAACATAATGCATATATTTAAAACCTAAAAAAAAAAAAAGAAATAGAAAGAAACAAAAAAATGAAAAGTGACTAAACCCAAAACAACGAAAATCGGCTGAAAAATACGCTATCCAGATCCGTGCATATGTTACCAACCTAACCGACTGCAAAATATACCGAGAAAACGATTCAGAACGGAGGGTAACCCACGGCATACAGCATACCTGATCGATTTGTACATACAGTTTATTGCAGACAGGTTCGAGGGCGTTTGCAGGTTCACGCGGGTGGATAATGAAGCTCGCAGGCAGCAGCGGAATGCCCACGCCCAAGCCGCTATGCCCCAGCACCTGAGAAATTCACCTGATGCCCCACCGGCGAGAAAAAAATATATATATATATAAAAAAAAAAAAAAAAAAAAAAAAAAAATAAATAAATAAATAAAAAATAAAAAATAAATAAAAATAAAACGAGTGCCTTCACCTGCGATAACTCCCGGAAAACGTTTGTGCACTTGAAACCTTCAACACCCGGATCAGCTGAATCGACCTGCTATATATTTCAAAAGCATTAAGCAGAAAACGATTTTCGTTTTTTAACCTTCGTATTGCGTTTGGTATTTGTTTTGCAGGCTTGCAGCTTCGGGCGGTAGGGATGGATAAAGCAGCGGTTGATAGACGCAAAGGGACGCAGGTAGACAAAGGGGATGAAGGCAGAGCGATGAGGACTGCAGATTCGATAACAACGGCGGCCAGCAATAATGCGATCGATTTGGTAGCTAAAGCTTTGTTCTTGTAAGTCTGTGTGCAGGCTATGGGGTTGTTGGACAGCAGACAATGCTACAGCAGCGAGAAAATGAAACAAATCGCCCAAAAATCCCACAAAAGCTCCACACAAAAAAATCTCTGCTCCAAATTTGTCAAATAAAGCCCCTGAAAATTTCATAAAAAAAACTGCACCTGCAACCTGTAATGGAGCATCCAAAGATAATATGCGCAGGAAGACAAAACTGAAACCCTAGATCAGCTACAAAAATGAAACCCTAGACCAGCTAAATTAATTTACAGATGTGGCCCCTGAACAGCCAGATTCAACAATAAGCTCAGAGAAATATTCAAAGAAATATTGATTTTCAGATTTTCACTGTGAAAACTTCAGAAAAATCTCTCATGCAAACTTAAAAAATAAACTGAATGATAGACCCAGGATCAAATCCAGCTGGGCTCAGCAAAAATGCTTGTGGGAGTTGGCTGGTTCAGCCAAGAATTTCCCCGAACGCCCACAAAATTTCGTCCAGAAAATGTTTTCTGCACAGCTCAAAACAACCATCAGTAAAGAGGGCAAAACGCTGCTAGATCTCAGGAGGTAATGGAGATACCTGCCATTACTTCAGAAACCCCCTAACAGCACCCAAACCCTAGTAAGTGAACAAGATACCTGTGCTCACAATACTCTACAAAAAAAACCATTATTAACAGCTGAAAATAACATATGCAGAAAATTAAACAATCTCACAGCATTCAAGAGAGTAACACCAGCAAGATATGGACCCCAAAGTCTTCTTTATTAACCAGAAACAGATTTACAAGAGAGCTTCTTCAGTCTTAGACTCACAGATCGGATGCCCTGAAATGACCACCTAAGACCCTATATAAAGGAAACGATCCCAACGGCTAGTTCAAGTGATCCATGTTGAAATGATCTCGACCGTTGATGAGGATCAAAACATCTCTTGATCTCATCCGTCGATTTTATTTTTTTTAAAAGATATTTTGCACGCATCACAAAAATATTATTATTTTATTATTTAGGGTTTTTATAAAAAAAAAATTATTTTTATATTATATTTTTTATTTTTATTTTATTATTATTATTATTATTTTTTTTTTTTTTTTTATGATCAACGAACTAAGCCTTTGGAAACATCACTATGACCTAGACTTAGGACTGATGAGGGGATTTTAACATTTTCAACCCTCAGGACACATTATATCATGACTTTACCATTTACATCTTTAAGGGAGAAAAACCCCTTTAACACAGACCCTCACAAATCACCCAGTTCTGCGACATGACTATAATCTAGCAGGCTAACACACTAGGATTTTCTAAAGTTCCACTGACAAAATCTATCCCGGCTTTGGGGTCAGGTTTGAAGGAAAACTCTGCCGATCCGTGGATCGGTGAGACGAAAAACCTTCCGGGACATAGATTATCATAGGAAAGTTAGGTCCACCTAGCAATTTACAACACGACTCACATCTGCTAGGATTATTTACAATTAATACATGCAGACTGGGTTTACAGAAACAATTGATCAAGCTGTTGATGACTGCAGGACGGCACGGACATGCTGATCAGGTGCTGCTTTTTTTTGTAAAAAAGAAAGGGGTGTACTGCATGGGCAGTTGACCAGTAGAGGTCAACAGTCCCGAGACAGCGCAAAAGCTAGCAGGCTGCAGCAGTGCGAGAGGCACAGGAATATTGCACCAGTGCAGGAAGGCACAGAGAGATGTGCAACGGTGAGAGATGCAGGAAGTCGTTGTAGCAGCGCAGAGGTCAGAGAGGGAGCACTTGTTAGCGGTAGAGGGGGCTTCAGCATCAATGGGTGTCTCTAGCCCAAAAGGGAGGTCAGATTGGGAGATCAGTTACTTACTTCTCAGTAACTGAGTTGCAGTGCAGCAGTGGGCAGCACGATGCAGCATGATGAGAGGAGGTGCAGTGCGGATGCAGTGCTGGAATAAAGGACCAGCAGCAGCACAAATGCAAAGGGAGTTGTTGTACAGATGCAGCAATGGCAGTGACAGAACCATGGGCAGTAGTACAAGATGCAACTGTGCAGAGGATGTTGGGCAGGAAGCCCTAGCACTAGCACAGGTACCGATGCCGGATGATCAGAGTAATACTCAGTGAGGAGTATTGCTAGAGCACAGTCCTCGCTAAGAGGGAGTGTTGATTTGGGGTAGCATCGGATGTGCTCTAGCCACGAAATTTAGTGGAGAGGTTGGGGCACATGAGATCTCCAATACCCAAAAAGGGTTTGGGCAGATTCTAAACAGATCAGGAGATATTAAAGTAATTAATATTTTTAATGGAGTCCCTAAGTCTAAACATAGGAAAATAAAATATTAATGTGTATTAATATGAATCTGTGTTACAGTGGCCCAAAAGACATGGATCAAGCCAGATCTAATCTTAGCCATTGATTAGGGACTTAATCTCAGTCGTTGATATATCAATAGGAAAAGTATAAGAGGAGGCTTGAGGGTCACTTGGAGGAGACACCAGAGTGATCAGTCATTCTATTCTCTAGAGCGGGGTTTGCTAAGAGAGATAGAATCAGTGATCAGAGAGCAATTGAGGGGCATTGAGTACAGAGACACAGAGAGGCAGATATAGTGTCGGGATAACAGCAGAGCAACCAGAGAGAGAGAGAGACGTAGGAGTAGTCAGTGCTCACGCAGTGCCACGCAGAGGCAACTAAATGCTACACAGAGCACCAGAGGGGCCAGTGTAGCTGACGCAGAGGCTCAGAGAGCTGACGCAGGGCCTCTTGGGGCTGACGCAGGGCCAGCACTAGGCTAGGAGAGGCTAACGCAGTTCAGATTGGGCAGTCGCTAGGGTTTTTGGGGCAAATTGGTGTTGAGTAGTTGTCGGAAGGATTATCCGAGGTTTCGGCCTATAGATTTGTCAAAAACTGAAAGGTATTACTCCCAAGGAAATTCTCTATTGGGTAGGCTAGTTTCAGCACCCAGATTGTACTCTGATATTACTTAATAAGAAAACCCTCAGATAGCTGCACCGGTTTTCCCACATTGGGTTTTTTCGGGGACATTAGTCCAAAAATAATGGTATCATATGGTGTGTTTGTTCTTGTTTCTTTTAGTTGCTAATCTGTAATATGTTGAGCATGCTCTAATGTTTATTTTCAGTATTTACATTGTAAATAACTTGTTAACGAAAATAACAAGTAGGTAGGAACAAATCAAATAAAGTACATGGAGGGTTTCTAACTAAGTAATCTTAGAAACTTCATGTCTCTCAAGGAGGTTTTAGAGGCGGGGTCCATATATTTGAGGGTATGGTGATGCAACAGTGGAGGTGGCGATACCAGTAAGATGCAAGTTGACGCGTACTGTCTCAGCTTTAGATCATGGCATCCAGTGGCATGTAAGAGCATGCAACATCGAGAAGTGGTTTGCATGTGAGCATGTAGATGCATGGCGGTGTGTTGTGGTGCGTGGATTTGAACCATGGAGTGGGAGGAGCGACTTACACCACATTGAGTTTGCTAGTGGAGTGACAGATGCATTGACACATATGGGACACCATATGGTACATGGTGGTATGACAGCGAACATTGGTATCTAACGATGCACAGAGTTGTGCCTCAGAGTTCAGTGCCATGCAGAGGAATGCAGGGGTGCGTATTTATGTACAGTAGAGCATGATGATGCACAGCATGTTGTTGGAGTATTGCCACCGGAGAGATCTCTTGACGGAGGCGTCAAGCACACCATTGGGTTTGGCACACCCAAATTTGGAGAGAAAGTTGATCGTGAGCTTCCATTTATCACTCTCCAGCATTGCACACTAACATAGGGGGCTTGCCTATTGTCTTTTGATGCTCTCATCACAAGCAACAAGACCCAGGAAATTCATCTAAAACAATTAGATAGGACACAATGCATTAGGAGAGGGGCTTTTCAGCCATGGCATATGGTCAGGGTGTGAGTTGGCAGGTGCAGGCTTAGGGATGGTCCGATTTGCTACAGGGGTAGCACGTGCTCCATCCTTGAGCCCACATTTAGGGAGATGCATGACACCTGTTGGGCGAGACATACCGAGATGTCCCAAGAGCATATACAGTAGTTGGTGGACCCATCTTGCAGCCAGATGTTTAGAATCCAGGCAGTTTTGGGCAGCGCCTACACGAGGTAGGATAGCAGATCTCATAGTGTGGCATGGAAAGCACATGGCAGTCTTGCACGCACTAGAATGATTTGGGATGTATGGAGTACATATACTAATTGCATGGAGGGACCTAAGACATGGCATGAGTTGGTGCCAACATTTGTCAGGACTATGCCAGATGATATGGCTATGGGATCCAGGGATTTAGTTGGATGATTGGTTACTCTATTTTGTGAAGAATAGGATCAGGGTAGAGAGTGACCCAACTCACTTTTGCTTTGACATATGGAGTTCCAAGGTCATAGTCACATGGCAAGATCAATTCTCCTTGTTACTGCTCTCAACCGAGATTGGCAATAGATGTCTTATGCAACCAGTTCACAAAATAGAAGAAAGAGATAAATCAACAACTTCAAAAGTAGCCTCTTCGAGGGGGCAACCTCCTTTACATTACACAAATGAACAATTCTTGGATGATACAAATGAAAAGACCTCCTTTATATATATAGGAGTCTAAGGGTCACAATATAATCAGAGCCTACATAATAATAATAATGTAAGGGCACAACAATAACAATAATGGGCTTCTATGTGGCACAATAATAACAATATGGGGACAACATGGGCACAAAAATAACAATAAGGGGCTACAACGACAATAATAATAAGGGAATACACTAGTATTATAAGGACCTAACATGCCCCTCGCCTTCAAAAAAGTGGTGTCCTCAATGCTTGAGTAGTTTTGGATGCTTCCCATGTGGAATCTTCAGCGAGTAAGTTCTTCCACTTGATGAAATACTCTGAAATTGATCGATTTTGTAGTTGTCGAATTCTTTTTTCTTCCAATTGTTGTGGTGTCAACCTTGTAGGTTGTGGAAAGCTAGGGGCAACAACACTTCCATTTTTATAGTTGTGAGTGGTAGGCTTCCTTGTTACCATAATTTTGCTTCAATTTTTCTTGCCAATCTGAATGCCTTCTCCAATGAATCAGGTTTCCAAAGGCGAACCTCATGTTGGATGTTATCCTTTAAAGTCCCTATGAACACATCAATCCTATGCTCCTTTGGAATATCTTTCACCCTTATATTCAATTTTTGGAAGTCCTCAATGTGCTCCACCATTGAACCCTTTTGTTTGAGATTTATCCATTGGCTAAAAAAAGTGTTGCTTTTTGTATCCTCATAATGTGTTATCATTTCTTCCGTAAAAATTGCCTAAGTGACAATTTGTTTACGAGAGCAAAGCCATCGATACCATACAAACTGATTGGGTTCCAAATATAAAGTTGCAGTGTGTACCTTTTGTGTGTTTTGCACATTATGGAGATCGAAATATTGCTCCATTTGTAGTATCCATGTTACAGGATCCTTGCCATCAAACTTTCTCATATCGATCTTTGGAACATGGTGGGCCTTCAATCCAACGTTAGAGTCTATGAAATCATGACTAACATTTATTTTATTCTCATCATGAGTTTCCTTTACTACCCTTTAGCCATTCATAAGCATTTCTTGTAGCAACTTTGTCAAATCTCTCTTCAAATCTTCCATGTTGCCTTTAAGTTTTGCTTCTATACCATCCATCTTAGCTTCCATGCCATCCATCTTAGCTTCCATTCCATACTTTAAACCATCCATCTTAGCTTCAGTTACTTTTTGAAAGAGTGAAATTTGTTGCATTTGGTCTCGTAATTTTGATATATCATGTTGCATTTTTTCCTCTTATTCATGTGCCATAGTAGAGATTTCAGGTTGCTTACTAGGTGTTTCCATTTTCTTTTTTCGAGCCATAAATGAATGATAATTATGCTTCACAATTCCCTTTGAATCACTTCAAACTACTTTTTCAAACAAAACTTATGAAAATTCAAAAAAAAACTACACACCTTTTTTTTTCCGCTTTTTCTTTTTTCGAGCCATAAATGAATGATAATTATGCTTCACAATTCCCTTTGAATCACTTCAAACTACTTTTTCAAACAAAACTTATGAAAATTCAAAAAAAACTACACACCTTTTTTTTTCCGCTTTGAATGAGCTCGATCTTGAAATGGCTGTAACTCTGTAATTGCGGATCTCCGAGTTCTGAAATTTTGGCCTGTGATAGCCCTCTGAGTCCTCTTTCCAAGCCCGCAATTCTGATCGCAATTGGATTCTCCAAGAAAGGGTTATGCCCAATCTCCCATGATGACATAATTGTAGACTGGTTCAGTAGAGCGAACATGTACGATGTGCCACATGTCATTGTTTTTACCTTCGGCTCTAAAAATGATACCGAACAAACTACAAACCATCCTCTTTCTATCACATTTTACGAAATTTTAATCTGATGCTCAGAGAGAAATTTATGATGATTTTCCCAAGGTGACCTGTTTGAGATTAAATTCGGGAGTCTGCAAAAACCCTAACTTCCTCAGTTCATATCTCCGAAAATATAGCGAGACAAGATCTGAAATTTGGTCACGAGATTCATCATGATTTCAGCTCAAAGGGGTTTTAATTTCCGCTTCTGAAGCTTCGTAGAAAAAAGTTATAGCGAAAATGCCACGACGACCTGTTTAAAGCAGTGAAACCCTATGATCCAAAGCTTTGATACCAATTGTTATGCAACCAGCGCACAAAATAGAAGAAAGAGATATATCAACGACTTCAAAATTAGCCTCTTCGAGGGGGCAACTCTTTTATATTACAAAAATGAACAATTCTTGGATGATGCAAATGACAAGACCTCCTTGCCATATAAAGGAGTCTAAGGGGTCACAATATAATCAGAGCTGACATAACAATAATAATGTAAGGACACAACAATAACAATAAGGGGCTACAATGATAATAATAATAAGGAAAAAACTAGTATTATAAGAACCTAACAAGATGGGTAGACATTGATATCATGGAGGTGCCAAGGCAAAATGAGCTTTGGCCTTCACATATTTTTCACCATCAGGTTCCATGAGAGGAGGATACAATCTACGTACGATGGGAATTTTGTCATAGCCAGAGTGGCACAGCGTCAGCATGGTGGCACCCTTCTGAGACTGGCGTGGGATTCAGGCATCACAGGATTTCACAGTTCAACTACCCTCAGAGGTGATCTGGTTCCTACAAGGGGAGATCATTCAAATCTTCCATTCGGTTTTAGTGGTTTGTTGTTAGCATGGGGGACTTCACCAGCATGGCAGGATGATCAAAAGGAGGAGATCAAGGGGAGCTCATGCGGGCAAGAATTCATCTCCATGAGGGTTGGATTGTATCTTCAAGAGCTTACCCCTAATGTACATGAGATTGTCTACTTGGTAGGGCAGCTTCACGATGAGTTGCTCAAGATTATTTATTATCGTCATGCTCTACTTATCGATAGTATGCAGAGGGCTTCTAGTACCTATATCTGGTTGGACAGCGAGTGAAGCAAGGTGTGTTTCACATTGATCAAGATGGCTTGGGATCCTAGTCTCAAGGGATTCCTTCATGTCAAGATAGCGCTGAGATTGGGAATGACTCAGTGGTACATTTGGGACCCTAGTATTACTGGTGGATTACAATGGTGATCAGCAGTCAGAGAGGGTACTTGTTCAGGAATTACTTGAGGACAAGCATTTTTTGGCGCAAAGGACTGTCATGTCCCCAATTAAAAAATTTGACAACGAAATTCCCAATATTGCAATTTTTGGAGATTAATATATATTTAGATAAATAAAATTAGGAGAAATAAGTCGTGGAGATATTGAATAAATTTTGGAGAAAATGCAATGGTTGGGACTTAGGAAAAGAAGAAAAATTAAAGTGAAGATGAGTTGTGGAGATTACCAAAATGGAAATCGACCATGGGAAGAATCAAACCATGGTATCAAAGCATAGTGTGAGAGAAATCGAACCATATTATGAGGAAGGGAAAGAAACCATAAAAGGAAGACTAGAGCCTCATTTTGATCATTCTATTTTGGCATTTCATTTCTAATTTGGAGTGTTCGCTTGAGCTGTTAATCCAAGTCAACCATTGTTGTTTAGCACAGGGATTTTTCCAAGCGAAAAATCCCAACTCTCTTTCGATGAACCTAGAGTGTCACCCTGGGAGAGAAATTTGGAGTTGATTGGATATTTATTTTCCAACATTTTGTGAGTAATTTCATCTTTGTAACAGGTGGGACGAATTTTTCAGGAGGACCTAGTAGTAGAAATAGAGTTGCTTGGAAGAGGAAATTGTCGGGGAAATTTGCCTAAAGAATTTGCAAGAATTTCGCTTGGAGGAGAACAAATTTCCTTGTGGAGTTTCAGAGCCTGAGACTGATGCATTTGTGTGGGTCGAATTATTCTTAGGGTCTACGCTGGAGTTTTTCTGGACCATTTTGTTGAGCAGTTGTCAAGCAAATTTGTGCCGAAAATAGCTAGAACCTCACTCTACTATTTCACAAGCTATTTTCTTAGTGATTTCTCAATTATTTTGTGGAGGATTTTGGGTGGAGCCGGTGTAGTTTTTCTAGTGGAACGTAAAGCTAGAAAGTGGTTAAATTCACATAATTTTGGGTAATTCTAAGAGGTTGGAATTAGCCCAAAATTTCTCTAGGTTTTGTTGGTTCGAGGTTTGGGAGCATTGTCCTAATTTTTTAGAATTTTCCGGGCAATATTCGGGCCTCAAATCCTCATTCTTATAGTAGAGCGAATTGTTGGTTTAACTGGGATTTTCACACTATTTTGGGCATTGCGGGTCAACTGGAATTAGCTCAAAAGATTTATGGGTTTTATTGGTTGGGGTGTGAAGAGCCTCTCTCAAACCTTTTAGAATTTTTGGAACATATTTTAGGCCTCAAATATCAGTTTTCTTCCAGCATCAACAACACTAAATTTCTAGGCAGAGCGTACAGCCAGTGAGCCATTTCAGGGTGGAGTTTTCTCCATTCTCACCTGGGTTTTGCGTACTTGCTTTAGCAAGCCCAGGTGCACACATTCCACTATATTTTGTACTTGGCTTCTCATTGGATATTTAATATAAAGGCTCAACTCTATTATCTCTGCTCAACAGTGTTCTAAATTTGTTGTTCTTGTGGAGATTTCATATTGCATGTTTATTTGTTTGTTGTAGCTAATTCATGTTTTGATATTTCACTATATAGTATATTTCTCTAGTTAGAATATTACAGATTTTGGTGCAGGTTTATTATAGCATTCCACATTTTCTTCATTGTGTCCATATCTCTGCGATATGTGGGACAATATGGTCCTTAACTCCATCAAGGATAATCCTCTTTGCTTTGGCATTTTCATTCCTGTAGGTTGTTGGTTGTTGTGGATATGTTGGTATGGCAACATTCTCTGCATAATCCTTCAGTCCATACTCATTCAATAGGAATGACATTCTAGTTTTCCATATGCTAAAGTCGGAGACTCCATCCAACCTATTTTGATCTCTCAAATCTATTGCAACCATCTCTGAAAATCTATGAAACTCAAATAAACTGGAGAATAAACTAAAGAACTTGAACTAGGTTAAAAACTTAAAACCCTCAGCTTTTCTCTTCCTGTGCCTTTATAGATTCTCCTTCTGCCCTCAGGTTTGCTCGAATACCATGTGAAATTTTAACATTGTTGTAGTTATTGGTTATTATTCTCCTATGAATTGTAGATTATTTGTCTTCTACAAATTATCTTGCGACGAATATTGAATAAAACACAACTGCAACTTCACAAAAAAATAATTAACCACATGAACTAAGAAAAGTATGCACACATACACAAATAATGGACACCAATATTTTTGGACAAATGTCCCTAGAAAAACCCCAGTGTGGGTAAAACTAGTTCTACAAATGAGTTATTTATTATTCTTCAGAAAATCTGTGATGGAGAAAATTACAAAACTGTTTGCCAAAATTTAGCAAACCTCTAGAAAAATATTTTGATCACTTTTGCAAGACGATATCACCTTTGGGAACCAACTTCACCTCCTCTAAGCAATTCGGCCTCCCTCTGGCTTCTGCTTGGCTCACACTTGTGACCCTCACACTGGAAAACTCGCACTGCTAAGGAACAACTCGACCTCCCATTAGAAATTCGACCTTCACTGGAAAATTGATCCTTTTGTGCAAATTGATCTCTTCTGCAAATTCTCCTTGCTTTGCAACTTTGACCTCTCTAAGCAATTCCCCAATACAACTAGGGTAGATTCGCACCCCTGCCTGGAGTTGTTCACACCACTGGAAAATCGGCCTCTCTCTAAAGAAAGATCAATCTCCCGCTATCACTGGAAATCGTTGTGAAGGATCTCTCTCTCGTAATCTCGTCTCCAACTACTATTGATCTCTCCGTTGATTCCTTTGTGCTGCCTCTGTACCCTTGCTATTACTGCAATTTTGTGTCTCAATGTGCTCTCCAAATGCCTATCAATCTCCTCTTATAATTTGTTGATGAATCAACATCCATTGTCTAATCTCAATAGATGGCTAAGATCATCTTGATCCCTTCTCATGACTTTTCCGGAAATCTCTAGAAGAAAATCGATTTACCACAATAAATATTGATTAATTAAGCCATTTCCCTACGTTAGATTTAGGAAAATTAATTATCTAGCTAATTGATTCTAATCAAGTCCTTTTCTTGTGAAACCTTTTCTGGGTATTGGAGAAAATGTGTTTCCTAGAATCATAGACACAATCTGAGACTAGAACACCTATCCGAGCTATAGAAACTAACAAACAGTGGGGGCTTGTAATGTGTGTGCCAGAGTTACAAGGTTGCACGGATCTTCAACAACCTTGCCTACAAGAGTGCTAACACCTCCCAAGTCTCTTCATTCTTGCAGCCTATGACTACCACCAAAATTTGAGGATCTTTTATAATGGTGAAAGAAGGAAGGCCCACCAAAATACAAAATGAACCATGCACTTCCAAGGGGTTACAAGGATGTCCACACCTGTTTGAAAAGATTGGGGTGGGAGTTTTGGATGCCCTCTTCAGCAATATGAGTCTTGACAACTACATTTGATATCACATCAATAAAACCCATTATCCCCTGTTCTCAATGTGAGATGGCTATCTACTAATCCAAAGTATATATGGGTGTGCAAACTCCACAATGTTTTGGGTCGACCTATTTTCCTATAAGATGAGAGTATTTTCCTAGCTAATGTTGTATCAAGGGATCCCGACGAAGGCTCTTGGCCTATTGGAGTCTCTGAAAACCTTTTCCCCATCTATCATCATTTGCAGACTCTGAAACATATTTTTTGGGAGTGTCAATTTGCCAATAGTTGCTAGGTTTTTCAAAGGATCAATGTTCATTTCCACTCCATGGCAATGTAAATTAGAGTGCTACACTATTTGGAGATTTCCTGTCTTCAATTCATTCTGTCTTTTCTAGTATCTAGCGATACTTTGAGAATTTTGACTTTACATTCTTTGGAAGATCGAGTGTAAGTCTGTTTTTGACCATGAGGTCATCTCATTGTTTGTACTTTGTACTATGTGGCATGATGAGGTATGCCATCAAGAAAAGGCGAAGGGCACCCTATTAATCAAAGATGCCCAATCTCTGGAACCCAGAGCTTTCTCTGATTTTATCTCAACATTAGTAGCATTAAGAAAGAGGTTAGGATTCCACTTCTTGCTTTACTGTTTGTAAATATTTTTCTGTAAATAGAAGATATTTTTTCAAAAAAGGAATCCACCTAAGCAAATACATGTTCTCATCTCTTTTCACCAAAACAGGAATCTACCTAAGCAAAACCATATTGTCGTCTCCTCTCAATGAAGTAGGATAGAATTCCTTCTGTCAGGTGCTACTCAACTCAAGTACCCAGCTAAAATTCTAAGTTACCAATTGAAAAAGATAGTCTCTTTATTTTATATGTTTCTTGGAAGTATCTTCTTCCTTGTTTGAAAATTTACCTTCTTCCTTGTGATTTGAATCTTCAAAGTTCATCACCTCAATCCATTGCCATGTTAAAATCTTCCATTCTTGTTTTACACACTATGGACTTTTCATTTCTAGAAAAGAGTGTGAAATTTCTTAAGATAACATAACCTTTGAGAATAAGTTTTATTTTTTTCTCTACTAAGGATATTATAATCTTTTTCCCCTCTGTTCTATGTAAGAAATAAATACCTCTGCTATTGTTTGAGAATTCTAGGAATAAGGAAAGCTTATGTGTCCTTCAAATTCGACTCAAATTAAAACTTATGTCCCCCCCCCCTTTTCTTTCAAGGAACAAACAATTTTTGTGATGATTGACCTCAAAAACCTCGGAAAATTTCAGGAATAAAAGATATTTGCCCCTACTATCTGCCCAAAAAAAGAACTTATTTCTTCTGCATTTTGTAAACACTCATGAAAACTTGAACTACAACAAACCATCAATAGAGCTTTTCTGTATATAATTACTTGTGCTCGTCTATGAAAACTTAAAAGATAATGATAAAAATACCTCCAATCTTAGTCCATTTCTTCTGCCCTTTGTTGTGTCAACCTTCAGGGCTATGAAAAGTATGCCTTCAGACAAGTCTAGGTCTATGAGTTCAACTACACATCTTCAGAACATTGCTATTATGTCTGTCTGCACGGTGCATTGGTCTTGTTACCACCTGAATAATGAATTGCAAGTCCAATTTTCATTTTCGGAGGCAATTTTTCAACAGCATTGCACCAGCTTATATGAACGTTGGAGCATGAAATGAGTCATTTGAGACTTGAGAGGTGGTGATGAAAATTCAATGTGCTTGCCTTCTGTTTTGCATGTTTAGGAATATTGACATATTTAGAGGCAAGGTTGCACATGTAACATAGATCCACCATTGGGCATGCCTATTTCTCCATTCGAAGGTGTCTTCAGGATGTCTTCACAATTTTCAAGGCAAAAGTTACATATTTGAAGGCATTGTTCACTACTTGGGTTCATCTTACATCACAAGGTATTTATACAAATGTGAGGAATGACTTGTCATTCTTGTGGTCTTTGGGCATCATCTACAAGGCAACAAAGAGGATCTCAAAGAACACCTTTCATTATTGTTGACATGGGTTACCTAGAAAACCTTTCATAGTGGTCAAAAACTCTTCAAGGAAGGAATTCCCATCATTTTGAAAGACATATGAAGGTTTTCGTGGCATAATCAAGGGTCACGCATAAAAAAAGAAGAGGAATTCCCTAGTCAAGAAGATGACACTTGGCATTCACATCACCCATGGCATGAAGGATGGTGATATTTGTGAGGAGTGGTCCATTTAGAACATTCAAAACAGCTCCTTTATGCCCTCTTTCCAAAGAAGAGTGGATATATTTTGATCAAGTGCCTAGATTACCACCAAACCAATGCCAATAAATGTAGAGTGGCTGCAGCATTTCCACATTTTGGTCATAATAAATATTCCGATAAATATTGAGGGAGTTGAGTTGATGTCAATTTTTCCGTCTCAAAACCCTAGCCACATTTGACCATTTCTAATGGAGCACTCCACATTAATTTGAGTTCTATTGTTATTTTGGAAATAGGAAACTACTAGATGATCATTCTTGGAGAGCACCCAAGTTCAGAAGGTGATGGATATGGCAGCAAAGAATAAATCAAGCACTATTTGGTGTACCTTTACACCCTTAATGAGAAGCACCTATCTTGAAAGAGGGTTCAAGACCACCTTTTGTATTTTAATATTATTATTTCCAGAGGGTTCATGGATCTAAAAATTACTCAATAATATTTTATTCTAAAATGTTTAAGGAGAAGGCCTATGTAGGAAGAGAGCTCTCATTTGCAAGGGCATGGTTTGATGAATGGGATTTCCCCTCTAAGCTTAGTTGAATATCTCTTGGGAGAAAGAGGTTAAAGGTCGAGCTCAATGTAAGGTTTCTCCATTTCTCCTTTCTCTTGCAAGGATGAATAGGGTTTTGCAAGGATCACAATTGGATTTTGCTACTGAAAGAATCTTTATAGAAAGGCATTATTGCTAAAATAAGAGTATGTTAAGGCTGTAGTATAGTCCTCCTTGACTCTTGATGTAAGAATGGAAAATTGAAGAATTTTGATGCTGTAATTTTCTGGTTAAAGCTATTCATTCAATGCCTGAAATCTGTTGTAACTAAGAAAGAAGATTAAGTGTGGTATGTTATGGTTCTTTTATCTCATGGTGGAATCAAATTTGAAAATGTGATACGTTGATAGCTGATCATTCAATTAAAGGGTTGTTTTATACAATCTACTTCATCTAGGGTTTCATATGTGGCGATTTATCTATTGTTCATGGTTGCACGTTATTACTTGGTCATAATTTCATGTTTGTGATACTGCATCTTAAATAAGAGCACAATCTGAAAATCTGTTTGGGACTAATTGTAGCACAACAATGCATGTCTTGACTCTTAATTATGTCTTCTCCATCATACTCAAGCCTTCTTGCTCTTTGATCTTAACTCCATCACTCAATGGATAGACACTAGTTTTGATAATCCACCATCTTTTGTTACCTCAATTTAAAAGTACCTCCATTCTCAAAATCTGATTTTTATATCAAGCTTTGCAAGGATAAATTTGTAATCTTACTAAGGAATCCCCCCCTTATGCCAAAGAAGAGCCAACCTAAAGTGAGGAGGATGACCACTGAGATGACAATGGATAGTCACATCGTGTCCTCAAGTTTCCCTAGTGTTTGTGCTTGGTGATTGGATTTGTCTTTTGTGCCGATCTTAGAGGAAACAATTCTAAACATGGACCGCATTTCTCAATACCCTAAATGGTTCTCCTCTTTGTGCTCTTTTAAACTCTATGTGGATCTCTTTTGGTTTTCTGTTTAGACTGCACTTCAAGGTTCTTTGACAGCATATTTGTTCTTTGTTGCTAGCATGAAAAGAAGTGAAAGCAGAGAACATGAAAAAGGCAGATGAATTGTCTAAGATACATTCCCTGAGTGAAGCACTCACTAAGGAGGTTCATAAATTAAAATGGGGAAAGAGCAGAAAAGAAAAGTGGGAAAAGGACAATTCAGGAAGAATTGAAAAAGAAAGATGAAGAAATCAAAAGATTGCAAAAGCATAATCAATACCTTCTTAACAATGCTAATAATATGAAAACACATCATCTACAAGAATCTGAATCAAATAATATAAGGATGAAGATACTGCCAAAATGGTTGAAGAGAAAACTACCAAGAGACTTGAAGAAGAAATTTTCAAAAAGCTTGAAGCAGCCCTTAACAACACTAATGAGATAAAATCAAAAATGCAATCTAGAAAGAGTTTGATAGATGGTGTTACATTGCAACTTCAAACAGAGAAAGAAGAAAAAAATTCAAGAAGGTTGCCAGAAGATAGTTAAAGAAGTTGAGCTCCAACATGAGGATGTACATGTCAAATAAGTCGGTATTATCTCATAGGCAAGAGTAATTAAAGACCAAGCAAAGAGGATAGAGGATGCCATCGTCTCTGAAACAGATGGTGGATGACATGGGTGTGCACAATGAACGAAAACTATCAAAGGTGAAACCATAGTGACACCCTCATTTCCAAGAAATACAAAAAAATTGGCATCGACATCACCAGGGAAGAAGACCAAATAATCAGCAATATTCATCAAATAGGGCATCACAAAACCATTATTCAAATGGATATTATCAAATACCACCAACTACAACAAATTGGAGAAGTCACAACAACAACACAAGGAATTAAAAGAGAGGAAATTATGCAACAACCAGCTATCAAGGATTACAATCAAAATAAATTGAATTTGGATGGATAGATAAGCATTAATGGCAAAAAAGAGCTTGAATATAAAGAAATCATATTACTTTGTTTCAGCTCATGGAAAACCCTTAATTACAAAGCTTTGAGAACAAATATTTTCCAAGGAGGGTATTGTGATATGACCCCACGAGGGGCATATATGGTGTAAATGTAAATGCAATAGGTGTTAGTTTTTTGTAGCATCGGATGTGTTCTAGCCACGAAATTTTGTGGAGAGGCTAGAATACATGAGATCTCCAAAACCCAGAAATCGTTTCTGAAAATTCCACCTAGAAATGACTTAATTAGATTATTAAACCAGTTTTTAAATATTTCCTAATTCTAAACTTAGGGAATATGGTTAATTACTCAATATCAATTAAGTCAAGGCAAGAATCATCTAGTAACTCACACAAATCAATCTAGAGATGATCATGGCCATCGATTATGTTTTAATCTTGGAAGGATTCCAAATCTAGTGAGTGCATTTGTAGAGAGGCAAAAGAGCCACAGAGAGGCTGACGTTGGAGCAACGCAGTAGCCTCTAGAGGCAAACTCAATTTGTTAGGAGAGATTGACGTTTTCAGTTCCAAAGGTCACGAAGGAATCCCAGAGTGCTAGAGAAGCATCTTTATGGTTAGCAAAAGGCAGAACGACTTCATCAGATTCCGGTCTAAGGCTAGACGTCCAACCACCTATGTAGAGCACTACAGAGGCTCAGAGGGCCGAAATTCTGAAGGCAAGTTGTGCCGAAAGATTACCTGTGGGATGAGGAAAATTCCTCTCCAAATTTTTGCCCGTATTTTCTCTGGAGGATTGCCAGTATTCGGCATCCAAATTCTACTCAAATTATTTCACTGCTACTTAATTATAAAACCCTCAGTTGTTGCACCATTTTTCCCAAGTTGTGTTTCTATGGGTACTTTTGTCCAAAAATAATTGTGTTATTTTTATGTGTGTGTGCTAACAATCCTTCCAACATTTATTCTTCCACAATTTTAATTGTGTAGATTGCACTGTGATTTATTCAGTATTTGTTGTAGCAAACAATAAATAAATTGTTAAATTAAATTAACAATTAGGAGAATAAATTTCAGTTGTTGCAATAGGATTCCAGTTTGGAATTTTCACATGTTATCGAAGCGCAGTTGATCAACCGGAGAGCTCAGAGGCAAAGAAATAAGGAATTTTGTTGTTCAGTGTGAGTAGCAGATCGAAATTCCCCGAGGCAGCGCAGTCACTTTTCCAAGAGGTCGAGTTACTTGAGGAGATTCAATTTTTTTGAGTAAGGGGCAAAAAAAATCGATCTCTCTAAATCAAGTGATTCCAGAGGCAGAGGGAGCAGCTCAGTATTTTCGTGGAGTAGATCCTAGCTGGATGTAGTGGCTTTTTCAGCAGTTTGCTACAATAGAGCCAGCGTCAGATGGAAGGAAGAAGAGCACACATTGAGGGAAATTTTTCCTTAGGGAACTTCTAGTCTCAAGAAGTTCAATTTTTCCTTGCAGATCAGCAATCGTTGTGAGCAGATCTTCTCACTCCAGAAAGGAAGTGCAAATAGTTGAGCAGAAGGAAAGAGGAGGTTTTCAACATTTTGTTGAGATGGCCACTACTGGGCTTCATGATCAAGACAGGTTGGATGGGGCTTCCAACTATGTCATCTGGAAGGCAAGGATGTCCTTCCTTCTGGATGAGCATGGCCTGAAGATGTATATTAGTGCAGTGGTAACCGTTTCCCACGACGCAGATCAGCTGAAGGAGTACAAAAAGGAGATGGCACAGGCGAAACGTTTGATCCTCGATGGAGTCTGGGATCATGTGGTTTCACACATAGCTGGCAAAGATACTGCCAAAGAAATGTGTGTTAAAATTGGCACCTAGGGCCAAACTCCACATGGGTCATCTTAATTATGACAGTTGATATTTTTCTTGGATTCCTCTCTCTGAGAGGTGTAGGATTTGATCTAAAAATCATCTGATTCTGACATGTACAAATGAAGTTATGAATTTATTTTTGATTATGGTCAAATTGTCAAGGTCAGCCAACAAACTTATGTAGGCTTAGAAGCCCAACAGTCACGTTTATTCATCCTCAACGTTGCATATAAATAGAATGTGACTTAGCCTCATTTGGACACACTCATCTTCACACTTCTCTCTCTCTCTCCTCATTGATTGGGTACGGATTTCTGGGCCTCTCTCTCTCCACACGTCTGAAATTTCATGAGGCCAAAATTTCAGGAGACCGAATTTCTGGACAGTTTGACCAAACGTTGACCAGCATGCATTGACCTCCTTTGATTATGTTTTTGTGAAGGCTATCTCTATTCGAGCAGACCACATTTATGGGCACAAAAATCAAGGCTAAATGTTGATTGTTTACCAGCGTTGACTGCAACTAGGGCTGACCGCAGGTGGGTTGTTTGACCAAACTTTGATTGGGCTAAATTTGACTATTTTGAGGGTTGTTTTATATTGTTGTTTGGAGGCTGAAGTTGACTGAAGTTGATCGATTTGCTGAGGGTCAAATCTGCCCTGTTGACCAGTGTTGACTTTTCTAGTTAGGGCTCTTTTGTTGCTGTTATAGATTATCAAATTTGTAAATTATACTCTCTCTCTACTGAACTATTGAAGACTAAAAGAAGATTTGATCAAGGTTTCCCCACATTGGGGTTTGTCCCTAGCTGGTGCCACATCTTGTGTCCTCTTGTCTTGGCTTGTCTTCTATTGTTTATGTTTATGTTCTATCTGCATTTTACTATCATGTTGATATGATCACTAATCTAAATATTGATACTGGGCTGATAAAGAGATTGAAGTAAAATCGCTCTAAATGCCATTGTTGCCTAAAATTAACAATGTGGGATGTCCTCTCTATGTTGTACCAGGGTACTTCCAAGCAGCTGAAGATGTACCTAGAAGAGAAGTTGAGGTGTGTACGGACGCAGAAGGGGGAAGACATAGACCCCCTTCTCACCAGGATTCAAGAGATCCGAGACCAACTTGCAGTTGTTTGGGCAGTGCCTCAACTCACGGAGCTAGTGCGATTGGCACTCAACAGTGTCTCAAAGGAGTGGCAGGTATTCGTCCAAAGTATTTTAGGCAACGATACCTTGCCAAGGTGGGACAGGATGTGGACCGATTTGCGGCAAGAGGAGTTGAGACGTGCTCTTCTAAAGAGCTCCATCAGTGGCAGTAGTAGCAGATCGAAGCAAGTGAAGGAGGTAGGAGAATGTGGCCCTCACATCGAAGGGTCCCAGTCAGGGACAGTGGGAACAAAGGAAGAAGAAGAAGGACCTGTCGAAGGTCAAGTGCTTCAAGTGTGGTGAGCTCGATCACTACAGTACCTAGTGTCCTCTCAGAAATAAGGACAAGGGGAAGAAGCAGGACCGGCAGGCAGCTTCAGCAGAGATCGATAGGCTTTCCTCCAAGCTGGAGGAAGACTTCGCCATGTTTGTTGATATACCACTAGGAGTGAGGTGGGGAGATTTGGTGTTGTAGCCCTAGAGAGCTACAGAGATTGGAAAGGATCCTCGAGGAGTCCACCTCATGAATCAATATCTTGCTATGGGGGCCAACAGTATTAAGTAGTAGGATGGATCAGTGACAGTTGATGCAGTCAAATGCCAAAGTGACAGTTGAAGAGACTAGTAACACTCAGATGTTGGGATGCGCAATGCAGAATTGGCAACAGTGCAGTTGACACAATGCAGAGTCAGCAGCAACACAGATTCCTCAGTGACAATGTAGATACTAGTAGCAGCAAGAGGCTCGGGTGACAGATGCATTATACTGTTACACAGTAATTTGTCACCGTTTGTCACCGTCCCTGTTACCCCTCTCCTACATCTTGGAGGACTCATTCCAGGACTTGTGAGAAGTGACAAGACTTGAAACCACTTGCATCATTCACCTCTAAACATGAGCTTTATATGCCCTGAAGACATCTCCTACAGCTTTCCCTTAAAATGACCCTTTTTGCATTAGCGCTAGGCCACTGTGTACTGCTCGCACCAATGGGGAAAATCCTATAACAGGGGTGCGCCATTAGCGCTCTGTCCCAGAGTCGCAATCACGCCAACATTTTTGGGCAAAGTTTTTAATCAATCAACCCCCGAAAGTTCTATCCAACTCATTCACCAACTAAATCCAAGTTAAGTGAGGATGGTTTGGCTCCGAATCTCCTTGAATGGGAGGTAGTTTGCCACCATTCCATAGAAGTTTCCAAGTAATGAAGCCAAATCCATTATTGTGGTGATTGATCTTGTCCCTTCCTTTTCATCTATAAAAGCTTGTCTCCATGGCTTGAGCAAGCTAGTTCTAGTTCTAGTGGTGGTAATACTTGTGCTGAAAGGAAGATATCAAGAGGTTAGAGTTGCAAGAGCCTTCTTTGTGTCCATAAGGCTTAA
>APFE031304745.1:0-17247 GCA_000404065.3 Pinus taeda | reverse complement strand
TATTAGGGAGGGTTGGTACAATAGTCTTTTGAAGGAAGTGGAGGCTTTGGATCCTATTGGCAGTAGCATGAAAGACTTAGGATTTGCATTGAGTGTTACTCCTAAGGGCATTAAAATAACAATATTGTCATTTGAAGTTGCCAATAGTATTGGGAAAGGAGCCAATCTACAGCAATATTTTCCCAAGATAATATCAGGTTCTTGAAAGAGGATATTCTTCATTCATAATGTGTTCAATGAATGGTTCCAAGTGACATGAATGAGAGCCTAATGAGAATTCTGGTTGCTGACAAAAAGAATGAGCTAAATATTTTTGCAGGGATGTGGATTTGGAAATCATTGTAAAGATCTTTAGTGGCACCAACCAAATTGCTACTTTAAAAAGTTAAGGAAAAAAACTTTCTATACAAAAGAAATCAAAAGATGAAGTTGAATTAATGATGCAATACTTGATACTCGACACAAAATGTAGTTGAATTTTCTCACAAATTGCATACTTTAGATAGACTTGATCAAATATCATGGGGAGGGGGTTGAGAATGGGATCCACCTTTGGGGAATTAAACTATACCAAGGGGTGTCCAAGTTCAACAGAGCTTTGTGTAATCCTAGTAATAACATCCCACTGGTGGGAAAATCGTTCTTCCATCCAACATTTAGCCCTGACCTGGACATAGTCTAGCTAAGGAAAAAAAATCTTGGTCAAGGCTATCGAAGGAGGAATTATCGAATGTTAACAAAGAGGAAGAAACAACGAAAAATGAGTTGATGGCTGTGATGGATTTTGGGCCTCCAAATCTGCTCGAGAGTTAATAAAAGGGCGGTCCCGAAATGAGAGAACATCCAGTTTTCTCATTAATGACGTGGCAACAATGTGTTCATTTTGGCCCCTCTTAACAGATGTTTTCATAAACAACTCATTGACCCCGAAATGGTTTTCAAATTGACAAGTGTTATGGTAGTTAAAGAAATGATTTTTTAATGACGTGGCAACAATGGTTCGTTTTGGACCCCTTAACGGATGTTTTAAGAAACAACTTGTTGACCCCCCCGAAATGGTTGTCAAACTGACAATTGGCATGATAATTAAAAATAATGATTTTCTCTAAAGCCAAATGTCAAATCATCAATGTCATAAATCAGTGAGATAAAAAACCAAACGAGTTGTCTTTAGTGAGACTTTTTGCCAAAGCTTTTTTGGTAGATTTTTCTGGTCCAATTTCTCTAAAATCCGACAGGAATTTACTGAAATCACAAGCTTCATGGGTAACCCCTGCACAATAGAAGTGCCCTAGGGGTTTTTTAGGGTGTTGAATCCATATATACAGTCAAAAAATCAGTTTAAATAACACAAATCAAGATTTTACATCAAAATTTTTCGCTGGATTCCGTCATCGGAAAGTCCAAAAAGTTGCACTAAAGACAACTGTCAAATAAAATAGAAAACGCCCCATATACCAACTCAAGATAGGTAGTCTTGTACACAATCCATTAACAAATGATGAATATATAATAGTTTAATTGATGTGGGATTATTCTAGATGGCAGAAAGGGAATGAGCAAGGAATCACGATAGGGAAAATCTAGTTTTTCACTTGTACCATGAAGACCATGAATTTAGAATGTGAGATCATGGAGGATGTGCGCTAGGATTTCCAAATCACAACTATCTACGCGATTGTTGTGATACCATTCCCAAGAGTTGACATCGTAATTATTTTTCCCACTGCCATGGTTCCATGAATCCTCGGGCTAGGGTTTCAACAAATGTTAGCCAGAGAGTCACAAAGATGAGAATTGTAATGCCATAAAATGGTAGAGAAGACAAGCAAATCATAGGGTTTTTATGAGATTATAAGAAAAAGTGCCATCAAATCATTGTAGCATTCCACAATATCAGAAATGAATTCACTAAATCACATAAGAGGATTCTTTCTTTTTTGTAGCATTGCACAATATCATAAATGAATTCACTAAATCACATAAGAGGATTCTTTGCTAAGAGAAACTAAAAAAGAAAGGCCCGAAAGAAGAAAAAGAAAGGGGATGAGATGGCAAAGAGGGAAATGACACAAAATAAAAAAGAGATTGCTACTCAATGGAAGATAGAATAACTATTTGCTCCATATTGGAGATAAAAGAAAGAAACCAATTCATATGGGGAGGGGGAGTCAATATGTTTTTTTAAGTAGTGAGAAGATGGTGTTTTAGTTTTTGTTTTCTTTTTATTTTAATGAGTCATATTTGTTTTTTTAGTGATTTGAAAGATTTATTCCAAGATTCACATCTTATTATAAGCCTAGCCTTATTTTTCTTTCTTATTTTTTGTATCAAACTTATAATTTTTCACTTCTATTTTTTCTTTATAATTTCAATACATAGATAACAATTTGGTACATCCTCCACTATTATTTAGTTTTATAGTTTATGAGATTATTGGATTTCATTTACATGACCTGTGTTTCCCTATAAGAACTATCTGTAAATGTATATTTTAACAATTGGATTCATTGTTTATGCCCAACAATCCTTTTTCTTTATCGTAGGTTAGCCATGACTACCTTACTCTCTATTGTGCCTAAGATTCGGTTTTTTCTTCCATACTTCCACCTATTAGTTATTGTGCTCTACTCCTTGAGACTCCACACCAAATGGATATGCCTTTGATCCCATAAATTTATTATTCTTCATTCTAGTCTCCCACCATACTTCCTTAACCTTGTTTATTCTATTTCGTTACAATTTAAATATGGCCACTAAGATTAATCTGCAAACTACAACTTAGTGAAAATCAAGAAACATAATTTGGATTGGACCATCATATTGTTTATCATCCATCTTGATGCCTTTAGAGTTTAAAAAGTGGAAGAATCATCTCACACGACCATTTGTACCAGCAAGACACACTTTAGCAGATTGGGGTCTAAAACCTTCTAGGAGCATTTTGAAGCATTGAATGGATTTTTTTTGTTGTGCAAATTTTCCACTTTAGCGCAACACATTTTTTTCTTATTCTATACAGAGATACCTTTCTAGTAGTGCAAGAATCACCTCAATCAGAGTTTGTATGCAAAAGTTATACGACTGGGAAGTTGACCTTCCTGTTTTGACCACCAAAATTCAAGAGGATGCCACCTCAACCTCCATTACTCGTGAAAAATAAGATAACCATAAGATCATGATGAAGAAAGCTTTAGAAGTGTCCACAAACCTTACAAAATTTTATTAAAAAATAAAATAAAAATTCCAATTTCTTTTTACAAATTGGTTTAAAATTAAATTGAGTTTTGAGTTAATTTTATTATTAGTATGAGATAAAGACACTCAAACTGCCCCAATTTTTTTTTTTTTAAACTATATTTGGTTTTAAATTTAATAGAATTACATTGAAAATTAAATTATTTTTTTTTTATGTTAGAAACTTCTTTAGCGAAATTTCTAGAAGTTGTTATATGGAATGATGAGTCAAAATTTTTCGATTTCTTGCCATATTTGTGCTAAAAACCTACTATTTCATTTTCATAATTCGGAACCCTATGAAGGCTTTGGATTCTCTGACAAACTTAAATCTAAAGCAGTGGCCTTGCATCGAGTGTTACTCCTAAGGGCATTAAAATAGCAATCTTGTTTTTTGAAAGTTGCCAATAAAATAGCAATCCTGTCATTTGAAGTTGCCAATACTATTGTGAAGGCAGCCAATCTAAAGCAATCTCTTTCCCAAGATTTATCAGGTTCTTGAAATAGGAGATTGATCGATGCCTTGTTCCAAGTGATATGAGTGAGTTAATGAGAATTGTGGTGTGGTTACTGACAAAAAGGATGAGATAAAGATTTTTGCAGTGTGGCTACTGACAAAAAGGATGAGCTAAATATTTTTGGCAGGGAAGGTGGATTTGGAAATAATTGTAAAGATCCTTAGTGGTACCAACCAGACTGTTACTTCAAGAAGTTAAGGCACACACTTTATACAGAAGCAATCAAAAGATGTAGTTGCAGTAATGATGCAATACTTAATATTCTGCACAAAATATAGTCTAATTTTTTTCTAAATTATATGTTTTTAGATAAATTTGATCAAATTTTATAAGTTGAAAATAAAAATCACTTTTGGGAAATTAAACTATCGTAAAAAGTATTCAAACTCACACAATCTTGATAAATCGTTCTTCCCTTAGATCATTCTTCTATCCAACATCTACTCTGCGTAGACATTCCTGTCTTTTTTTTTTATCATAATTATCGAAAGAGAAATCATCGTCAGCGTCACCCAAGAGAAAGAGACAACGAAAAATGAGTTGATGGTAGTGATCGATTTCGGGCCTCCAAATCTGCTCGAGAGTTAATGAAAGGGCGGTCCGGAAATGAGAAAACATCTAGTTTTCTAGCTAATGACGTGGCAACAATGGTTACATTTTGGCCCCTCTTAACTGACGTTTTCAGAAACAGCTCGTTGACCCCGGAAATGGTTGTCAAACTGACAAGTGTTAGGGTGTTATAAATGATGACTTTTAATGACGTGGCAACAGTGAGTTCTGTTGACCCCTAAAATGGTCGACAAACTGACAATAGGCATGGTAGTAAAAGTAATTTTGTCTGAAGCCAGATGCCAAACCATCGATGTCATAACTCAGCCACGTGTCAAACCAAATGCCAAACCACCTAGGTACCAACTTAAGATAGGCAGTGTCGTAGAGAATGCATCAATATGCAAGTAAAATTGTCTCATATATAAACGCTGCGAGATTGTTTTTTTCCCAGAAAATTATAGAAATTTTGGTTATATTTTGAGAAAATTTTGACAAGACTTTTTATAAATCGAAGTTATATTACTGCGTCTGTAAGATTGTTTGAAATTGTTTTGCCTGGATTCCGACCACTTTTGACTGTCCAGGCAATTCCTTTGCCTCCGTAAATGACTCTTAAATAAAAAGACGAATATCGAATAGTTTAATTGATGTGGGATTATTCCACATGGCAGAAAAAAGAATAAGCAAGCAATCATCGGAGGGAAAATCTAGTTGTTCACATGTGCCATGAAGACCATGAATTTAAAATATCAGATCGTGGAGGATGGGCACTAGACTTGGCCAAATCACAACGATCCATGAGATTGTTGTGATACCATTCCCCCAAAAAGTGACATTGTAGGTTCCATGAATCCAGGCTAGGGTTTCAGAAAATGCTAACAATAGAGTCACAAAGGTGAGAGTTGTTATGCCATAAAATGGTAGAGAAGACAAACAAATCATAGAGTTTTTATGAGATCATAAGCAAAACTGCCATCAAATCGTTGTAGCATTCCACAATATTAGAAATGAATTCACTAAATCCCATAAGAGGATTCTTTCCGACAGAAGAAAGGCCATGAAATAAGAAAAGGAAAGGGGATGAGATCGCGGAAAAGGGAAATGACATAAAATAGAAAAGAAATAGCCACTTGCAGAAGATAGAATAGTTATTTGCTTTGTATCATAGATAAAAGAAAGAAATCAATTCATATGGGGAGGAGAATTTATATGTTTCTTTTACTAGTGAAAGAAACCTATTTATATGGGGAGGGGGAGTTAATATGTTTTCTCTAGTAATAAGAAGTTAAGTTTTTTTGTTCTTTGTTTTGATTTTTTTTATCATTTTAATGGGTCATATTTGTTTTTTTAATGATTTGAAGGATTTATTTAAGGATTCACGTCTTATTGCAAGCATAGCCTTATCTTTCTTTCTTATTTTTTGTATCAAGCTTATGATTTTTCACTTCCATTTCTTTCTTTGTAATTTCAATATATAGATAACAATTTGTTACATCCTCCACTATTATTTAGTTTTATAGTTAATGGATGATTAGATTTCATTTACATGACATGTGTTTCCCTGTAAGGACTATTTGTAAATATATATTTTATGAGTTGGATTCATTGTTTATGCTTTAGTAGAAATCCTTTTTCTTTATTGTAGGTCAGCGATTACTACCTTACTCTCTATTGCGTCTAGGATTCAATATTTTCCTTAATATTTCCACCTCCTACCTATTAGTTATTGCACTCTACTCCTTAAGACTCCATGTCGAATGGATATGCCTTTGATCTCATAAATTTATTATTCTTCATTCCAGTCCCTTGACATACTTCCCTGACCTTGTTTATTCTTTTTCATTACCATTTCAATATAGCCACTAAGTTTAATTTGCAAACTACAACTTAGTGAGAATAAACAAACATAATCTGGTTTGGACCATTATATTGTTTGTCATCCTTCTTGATGCCTTTAGAGTGGAAAAAGTGGAAGAAATAGCTCACACGACAATTTTCACTGACAAGACCCAATTTGGCAAATTGGGGTCTAAAACCTTTTGGGAGCATTTTGAGGCATTAAATGGAATTCTTTTGGGGTAAAAATTTTCCACTTTAGTGAAACACCTTTTTCTCCTACTATATACACCCATACCTTTCCAGCGGTGCAAAAATCACTTCAATTAGAGTTTGTATGCAAAAGTCATGCCACTTGGAAGTTGACCTTCATGTTTTGATCACCATAATTCGATAGGATGCCACGTTAACCCCCATTACTCATGGAAAAAGGGATAACCATAGGATCATGATGAAAAAGACTTTAGAAGAGTCCACATTATAACTTTAGCTAAGATTTGAAGGAGTCAAAGCTAACCACTAGTAGGCTATCATGTTGTGTTATAACAAGTCCACTAGGAGGAAAGGGGGTTCCATTATTTTCGAGTGCATTTTGTTCCACAGACGAGAAGAGTAGTTAAAGAGATAGGAGAGAGCACATAGAGAGAATTTGTTCAATGTATTATCCACAACACACAAGCCTTACTTATTTGTACTTGCATCCATTTTCTATTCAGAGAAAAAGAGCAGAGCAACCTCACCTTCTAGTTGGGTTTTCTCCTAAAAGGGTTTTCCGAGATATATTTTTGGTGAATTATGGTTTGTGAGTTTTTATTTCGTTGTTCTTTTTTTGTATTATTATAATTTGCATGCATGTGCAAAAAAATCCTAACTTATAGATCCAAAAATATAAAGAGAAATAAACCCTCATAGAGTAGATTTGGATTTTTAAGTATAGTTTATCAAATATGTTGTGACAAACTATCGAGTGGAATAACCACAAAAATTTACGAATCATATTGGTATTAATGTAGGTTTCTTAGGGTGTATTTTGGAGATTTATATCGGACCTAAACCAGCTAAAAAAAATTCGTAAAACCCCAATCATGATTGACGAATCTATGAATAACCCTCCCAATCCTACAGATGACAAGTTTTCATGGCTAGAAGAACATGTTACATATATAAACCGTAATGTGAATCTCCTCACCCTAACCAATAAGATTGGGCTATCCATAGAAGGTGGATGTTCTAATGCAAAGGTTTGATCAGAGGGAGATCAGGAGACCAGGAAGAAACTAAGAAGGAGTCGAAGAAAGAACTTGAAAAGGATCAACCCAACTCAAGTGTCATGAACCATTCACATTCCTTGTTCAAAATGGAAGTGAAGGTGGATATCAAGTTGTTTCAAAGTGAGATTGAAATTTTGAAGCTAAATCACTAGTTGCAACAATTATAATTTTATTTCAGTGTTCATCATATAGAGAAAGAACAAAATATTTCATTTTCTCAGTTGAAATTAAAGAGCCATGCTTTGACCTGGTAGGAAAACTACACAAAAACCTTGAGGTTCGAGGTAAATCCTCAAGTCACTAAGTGAGAGTACTTTAATACCCTCATAAAGTCATAATTTTACCCTATCAGGGATGTAGAGGACCAATTGATTCGGTGGCACTACTTCAAGAAGAAGCAAGGGTAGAGTGTATATGAGTACACCACATAATTTAGAAAGATGGTCATAATGTTGGGTATCCCCCCAAAGAACCCATATATACTCTTGAAGTATATCGGTGATATATACAATCATATGTGGAATCAAGTGATTTTATTCAAGCCTAGATCAGTGGAAAATACTTGTGTATAGACACAATATTGTTGAAAATGCAATTAGAAAATCTAGTTTTGATTTTGCCTTGGTCAAACTAGATTAAAATTCGAATTTCTATTTCAATAGAATATTGGAGGTAGTTAACTGAGTTGACATGGCTCTGATCACTTAGTTAAATCAGTGAATTCGAGTTGGAGGCACTTGCGTTCAATTCTACATGATTGATTGCTAATTTGTAGCAATCTATTTCAGTGAATTTGAGTTATTGTTAATTTAACTAGTTCTAATTGTCAGAAGAACTAATGGAGGTCAAGTTGTGGATGGTAACTTCAACCACACTCAGTGATCAACCAATTAATTGATTAATCAACCCAAAATAATTGTTGCATGTAGAGAATTTGAGTTACCCAGTTGAGATGAAGATTCCAAGGCAGTGTACTATCAGTTGTAGCATATTCCCATGTGTATAGGTGGTGCATGCAATCAGAGATTGACCTAAGGTTATTGCACAATTCCTTGGTGTAAAATTCCTAAAAATAGGGGCAATTTCCCAAGGGAACAACACAAAGAAATAGGAGATTGGGAAGGCTTCAAATAGGCTAAGTGTTGAGCCAGGTTTAGTCAGTTAGGCAGAGGGATAGACTATACATTTGCAGGGTGTGCTCAGACTTGAGAAAGCATTGTATTTCTTCTCTATTCTATGATTAATGCAATATATATAGTAAGGGGTTTTGAGCAGTTGCTTTCCCCTAGATAAATCTCTATGCATGTGTGATGTTTCCTTTTGCATGTCTATGATTCTTGTTTTAGATGTTGAATTGAATTCTGCAAATTAGTAGAATAGCTTCAAGTCTTATGATTTAGAAAATTCCATGAGAAGTATTGAATCTACACATTAATTTCTAATAAATACATGGAGAACATAGGCTTGAAGAAAGGGAAATCAAGTGGATCGAAGTAGAAGGAGTATGATGATGCTTCTAAGCAGGGGAAGAAGAAGTGAAAAGGGGGGAAAGATAAAAATACAATGGCCACAACGCACCCGTGCAAAGATCCCAAGAACCACTACAACCACTGTAACATTGACGATCATACAAAGGAGAAGTGTTGGAAGTTACATCCAGAGCTTAACCTGAAGAAAAAAAAGAAAGATAATGAGAAGAATAATCTCATGGCCATTGATTCAAGCAACTAGGTTAAAAGCATCTCAAATATGGATGAGAAGATAATTTATACATTACTTAGAAGGAGATGAATATAAGTAGCCTTCAACAATAGGAAGATAACTAAAAGACTATGCTCTTCCATATAAATATACAGGATAAAAAGGCCAATATTGATGCTTTATTTAACTTAGGATCACAAAAAATATTAATGCAGCAGAGATGGTCAACAAATTGGGATTGGAATTTTGTGATCATCCAAGCCCATATCCATTGGTATGGGTAAATATTGATGTGGAAATAAAGGTAAAAAAATAGTGAAAAATCATATTTAATATCAATGTTAACTTTTTTTATGAAGTAAAACTAGATGTAGTTCCCCTTGATGTATGTGGGGTGGTGTTTGGAAGCCCTTATATGTATATGCAAGATACAATCATCATACATATATCCACCTAGTACCACCTCATCAAGGATGGAAAATCATTCACCATCAATTTGCATAAAAGAAAGTCGAAAATTCTGTTGGTAAGTGTCAACCAAGCCAAAAAACTAATCAGTTGTAGAAAAAAGTATGCTTTACTATTTTTAAGAGAAAATTAGTCTCTAGAAGATTCAGTAACAAAAAAGACATACCTAGAGGGGGGTACTAAGAAACATAAACAACAACTGGAATAATTTCAACAAGCATACATGGATGTGTTCCATGAGCCTAAAGGGTTACCACCCAAGAGGGAAGTGGAGTATGAGATCCAACTATTGTTGGACTCCTCATTGCCAAATATTGGGCTATATGAAAGTCTATTATAAAAGTCAGTGAGGTGAAGAACAATTGTAGTAGCTAACACAACATTGTTTCATTTGACTGAGTACATCACCATGTGGGTCACCCATCATCATTATGCCAAAGAAGGATGGAAATTGGTGAATGTGTATAGATTATAGGGCATTAAAAAAAATTAAACTAAAGAACAGGTACCCTCTTCCCTGGATAGATGATATGCAAGATTAGTTGCAGTAAGAAAATACTTCACAAAGCTAGAATTGAAGTTTGGATATCACCAGGTTTGAGTTAGAGAAGAAGATACTGGGAAAATCGCCTTCAAAACTAAGAAAGGTTTGTATGAGTGGTTAGTTATGCCATTTAGCCTATGCAATGCATAAACTACATTTATGAGGTTAATAAATGATATATTGTTCCATTTTATTGATTCATTTGGTATTTCCTATTTGGATGATATACTTGTATACAATGTTACTTGGGAGGAGCACGTCTCACATTTGGCATAGGTGCTAGAGACTTTAAAGAAGAACTAGTTGTTGTCAGATCTCAAGAAGTGTGAGTTTTCACAATAGGATTTGATGTATCTAGGGCATGTGATACATCGAGGAGATTTGAATATAGATACCACCAAGATGGAGGCCATCATGAAGGGGCCAATGCCTATTAATGTTTCTTAGGTGAGAAGTTTCATTGGGGAAGCACAATACCTAAGGAAAATCATAGCCTAATTTCCAGTAGTAACATCAACACTCCACTCCATAAAAGCAAGTGGAAAGAGTTTTCAGTGGGGAAATAGTCAGTAGAGGGCCTTTGAGGAATTAAAGAAGAATATTATTCAAGCACTAGTTCTAGAATTATTGAACTTGTAGTGGCCCTTCAAAATGGAGATAGATCTGAGTGGGTATACCTTGATGTAGATAAAAAGGCTTGTATGCTACCATTTTGAAGTATCTCATGGGGTAGTTCTTAACTAGCCTACCTGCTACAAGGAGTTATATGCCCTATTGTAAGTTGTGAAGAAGTCAAAACACTACTTGATGGGAATTTAGACAATAATCCCCACAAATTACCATCCACTATAGTACCTATAGGCCCAAAGTAACCTACAACAAACTAGGCATTATAAGAGGATGGGGTTCTTACAACAATTTCATTTAATGATCAAGTATTAGAAGGGTAACACAAACAAGTTAGCCAACATGCTTTTAAAGCCACCCAAATCAAAATATCACAACTTTGGGAACTCTGATGCACATAGATCCATTCGCCCATGATGTATAAAGAGACATATTCAGAGGAGGAGGACTTCAAGGAGGTGTTTCAACAGTTGCAGAGCTAGAGTCATGTGCATGATGGTGACATCACAGTTGATTACCATTTCTAGGATGGGTTATTCTATAGGCTAGATAAGTTATCTATTCTTAAAGGTGAACGATTACAATTGAACATAGAGGTTCACACCGCCAAGGTTGCACAAAACTTTGGTGTAGGGAAGATACTAGAAAATTGATATAGGTATATATGTTGGCCCAAGATGAAATAACAAGTAGCTAGGTTCATAAGAGGATGCATGCTTTGTTGTACCAACAATCATAGTAAAAGGAAATGGGTTCTATATCATCCCTTAACTATACCCGCTCATCCTTAAGAAAGCATTTCCATGGACTTTGTTTGAGGATTACCAACAACCAAGAAGGGACATGGCTACCTGCTCACAGTTGTTGACAGGTTAAGCAAGGTGTGTGTTTTAATGCCCTATAAAAATACCATCAGCAGGGAAGAAGCAACAAACTTTTCCTTTGGAAATATTCAGGTGCACTTTGGGATAATAAGGAACATATTTTTAGATAGGGACACAATATTTCTCATTGCATTTTGAACTACATTATCAAGGACATTAGGGGAATTTCCAGGTCCAAAATGGATCTGCTAAGGAAAATAATAAAATAATTGTTAAAATAATAAAATAAGAGTTATGATTTTTCAAAGAAAAAGTAAGGAAACTACCTTTTTGATTGTATTTTCAACTTATCATATAGGTTTACCCAACTATCAAGTGTAAACACCCGTTGGATGTGAAATTAAACTCCATATCCAATGAGTACCCACTCTACATACTTCTAAGTATACCCACCTCAAAAAAATATGAAAATACATTAACACACTTTTTTCATGTGTTTTCAATTATTTTCGAGGTGGGTCTACTCAGAAGTATGCAGGGTGGATACTCATTGGATGTGGAATTTACATTTTATATTTGGCAAACTTATAAGGAGATAAGCCAAAAACACAATTAAAAAGGTGGTTTTCTTCTATCCCTTCCAAAATATTTAGTCATGGGATCACATCATCATCTTGAATCCTATTGGTTATTTTAACGTTAATTTTCTTCATATATATATATATGTGTGTGTGCATGTGTGTGAAATTTTGACCTAAAAATTCCCCTAATGAGATGGACACGAAGTTAAATAGGTATATATCATTCCATCCACAAACAGATAGGCATAGAGAAGTAGTCAAAAGGATTTGGTGCACCTTTCGAGGGGTTGCAGTCATAAGCATCCAAATACATGGGATGAAAACATGATAAATATAAAACACTCTTATAATAGAGAAGTCCATACTTATACTAGTAAGTCCCTATTTGAAACTTGTTTTAGATATTTTTCACCTTCACCTCTGGATCTTGTGTATCAGTAGAAAGGAAGAGTGAGGGATGATCTCACAGGTGATGCCTTGAGGGATAAAAAATTTGTGGAGAAGATTAGGAAAATAAATATATAGGTACGTGAGACATTGTAAAAGTACTTAATAGGAAAATATAAGGCCATGTATAATTGACACAGAAGAGAGAAGATGTTTTTGGTGTAAGATAGAGTATGGTTATAGTTGAACAAGGAGAGGCTACAAGGTCAGGGTATAAGGAATTAGGGCTTGATCTAGTTGAACCATTGCAAGATTAACGTTGTAAAACCTGACGACCTCCCATGGCGGAAGAAAAGAAAGACAAGGGGGCAGGAGATCCTTTAAAAATGTTGCTTGAAGAAGCTCTCGAGCGATAGAGGGATGCGATGATGGATAACTTTGCTAAGATCCTTCGACGACTACCCATAGGCGATGCATCTTCATCCAACAACCACTATGGAGGCACCACTCCTTTTAAGGTACAAGTTAACTTTGATATTCCCATATTCGAAGGTATGATAAATGCAGGCATCATAGATAAATGGTTAAATATATTGGAAGGATATTTTTCAGTTCACGAATTTTCCAATCGAGAAAATATTACATTTGCACTTCTCAAAGTTGCCCCACACGTCAAGGACTGGTGGCAAACCTACTGTGAACAAAAGGACAAGAGTGAACCCTCGTTTTTTTTAGCTGCACCCACTTGGAATTCTTTCTGAGATGCCATCAAGGAACAGTATTACCCTGTCGGGAGCTATGAAGATAAATACATAAAGTGGACCACGCTACAACAGGGAAGGGACCAAGATGTGTCAGAGTTCATAAATAATTTCCATACCCTTCACACAAAGCTAGGTATCAAGGATACTGAGCGACATTTGATGCTCAAGTACCACAACTGTCTACACAAGTACATCTAGGACGAGATGGAGTTCTTGGACATTTCCTTGCTCAGAATGACGTATCGGTACACTGTAAAGATTGAGTAGAAGTTTAAACAAAAGAAGTGGGACTTTGGAGTTGCAAATCCAAAGCAAGAAAAAGGCGCCCCCAAACCATAGAACAAGGGACCAAGCCAAGTCAGGGCTACCCAGGACAACCCGCCAAAGCCAGAACAACACCACAAAAACGAAGAAGGACACGGGAAAATAGTGTGAGTTCCATCATAGCTCCACCCACAATACAAGTGAGTATCGATCCAAGGAGTCACTAGTGGCCGAGATGAAGGCTTCTAAATCAGACGCAGGTTGCGACTCTGAATAAAAACCCGATAAGGGGACTAACAAAGAGAAGTAGATCATTGATGCGGAGCCCAGTTCCACCGTGGCCACAACGAAGATCCAGAAAAATGATCCTGAAGATCTAGAGGAGGGGGAACACCTCTTCCACTCACAGATGTGGGTGAAGGGTTCTCCGTTGCAGTTTATTGTCGACAACGGGAGCCAAAATAACCTCATTTTAGCAGAAGTCGTGAAGCGACTTTTCCTAAAGACTATCGCACATCCACAACCATACACCATTGGGTGGCTTCACCAAGGACGAGATCTTCGTGTCAGCCAGCAATGCCGCCTTCCCTATAACATCAAGCCCTTCATGATGAGGTATTGTGTGACGTTGCTCCTCTTGAAGTTTATGATGTATTGTTAGGACAACCATACTTGTGGAAGAGACATGTTGTATATGAGTCTAGACCTCACCCTGTGATTGTTACTTTGGCTAATAAGTTGTACAGGATACTAGAGGTAGCCCCACCTACCGCCATCCCTTTGATCACTGCAAAGCAATGCAATAAGATCATTTCCGAGACCAGGAAATTCGTTTTCCTTATGATTCACCCCCAAGGCTAGAAGAAGGTTGTGGCCACGGCTTCCAGGCAGGAATCCTCTGCACTACAACAACAGATGGACAAGGTCGTGGAGGAGTACAGGGACATTTTCGCCTCACCCACAAGGGTACCTCTACATTGTCAAGTCAAGCACTCTATCGATGTGATCCCGAGCATGCCACTGCCCAATGGAATGATCTATCGATGCTCTATTATTGAGAATGATGAGATCAAGAGGCAGATTTAGGAACTACTATAGAAAGGGCACATCACGCCAAGCTCTTCACCCTGTGGGAGCCCGATTTTATTGGTACATAAGAAGGATGGGACCTGGAGATTCTGTATTGACTATCAGGCGCTGAACAAGATCACTGTCCAAAATAGGTACCCAATCCCATGGATTGATGGCCTTCTGGACCAGCTCAAGGGGGCCAAATATTTTAGCAAGATTGACTTGAAGTCAAGTTATCACCAGGTGCCTATTGAACCCTCTGATGTGTGGAAGACTGCCTTCAAATCTAAGAAGGGCCTTTTCGAATGGTTGGTCATGCCATTCAGATTGACGAACACCCCTGCAACCTTCATGAGATTGATGGATGACATCTTGCGGCCCTTCACCAATGCTTCATGGTGGTGTATCTAGATGAAATCTTGATCTTTAGCCAGAGTTGGTAAGAACACCTCCACCATATTCGACAGGTCCTTCAAACCCTTCGACAACACAAGTTGTGTGTTAACTTGGAGAAATGCAACTTTGGCTTGACCCAGGTTCAATATCTGGGGTACATCATCGATGAGGAGGGTGTACATGTGGACCCATCCAAGATACAAGTCATTCAAGATTGGCCAACCCCAACCACTCTAACAGACCTCTGTAACTTTTTAGGTCTTGCCAATTTTACCGCAGGTTCATGTTGGGGTTCTCTCATATCACTTGGCGTTTAAGTCAAGACACCAAGGACGGAGCGAAAGAAAAGTACTTTGGTCAAGAACCCAGCAGCGAGCATTCTCTGAGTTGAAGAATCACCTCTATTTTGCACTAGTGCTCACATACCAGACCCACAACAACCATTTGAGATTGAGACAAATGCCTCCGACTATGCTATTGGGGTAGTTCTTACTCAACATTGCCATCTAATGGCTTACCACAATGAGACACTTTCAGACACAGTATGAAAATACCCCACTTATGAAAAATATTATATATTCCATTGTGCAGGCCTGTCGTCAATGGAAGCATTACATCGTAGAGAAGGAAACAGTCATCCACACAGACCAACAACCTCTATAGTTCATACAGACCCAAGGGAAGTTGCAGAACTATCGCCATCAGAAATGGTCCACTTATTTGCAATAGTTCCATTTGAACATTAAGTATAAGAAGGGAAACACCAATAATGTCGCTGATTGCCTCAAATGACCACTAGTCATGGCGCTGACCACTGTGCTCGACTCCTATGGGCACGAGACATCGGGGTGGCCGCATGTTTACAAGAGCGATCCAGAATTTGGCAACATATACTAGACACTCCTGGAAGGGAAGAAAGTTCCAAATTTTCACATTCAGGATGCATTGTTATGCCACTTGGGACACATATGTGTTCCTTCAAGTGAGCGTGCCAAGATGATTTGGGAGGCTCACTACAGTCAGGTCACTGGACATTTCAGAGTAGAGAAAACAATGGCATATTGCAGAAGTAATTTTATTGGCTAAAACTTCGTTAGGATGTTGGGAAGTACATTAGGTCCTACACTACCTGCGCCATTGCCAAACTAACCATCAAGAAGCAAGGCCTCTATACTCCTCTACCTACTCTTATCCGGCCTTGGGAATCTGTCTCCATGGATTATATGTCAGGCCTTCCTTCTACCAAGCACGACAATGATTACGTTTTCGTGGTCATCAACAGATTCTCTAAGATGGCCATCATGGCGGCCTACAAGAAGAGTATCTTAGTAGAGGCCACTGCTAAGCTCTTCTTTGAGTGAGTGTGGGTACACTTTGGTATCCCACAGTCCATTATCTCAGATCGGGACAGGAGATTCCTGAGTGCATTTTGGTCAAGTCTCTGTTCGATGTTGGATACAAAACTCACTAATTCCATGGCTTTCCATCCCTAAACTGATGGCCAAATAGAGGTTGTCAACAAAATGATCGTACACATTCTGCACATGTACAACTCGAAGCATCCACACACATGTTGAAAAGTGTGCAATAAGAAATGCTAAATTTAGAATGTGCTAAAAATAGAACTCCTAAAAAAAGCACTTCTAAAAATAGTAGTTTAGCCAGTGAGGTCATTGGCCACATTGGGTGAGAGGTGAAACTGCTAAAAATGGAAAGTTCTAAAAATAGCATTTCTGGGTCCCTTCCTATTTATAGCAGTCCCTAGTCTATCTATTGGAAGTAAAATTAATTTTGGTCTTAACAGCAGTTGGAAATATTAATTAATTAATTCAGTTGAGTTAACTAGTTAAGGAAATTTGAATTTCAAGTCTTTGTGAGCATGCACATGGGTTGTCCCACTGATTGAGGAATTTATCCTTAATTTCCTCCACTGATTGAGGGAATAAGTATGAGTTCTATAATGAGAGAATCAGTTGACTTGGTTCTAACTAGTCAAGTCCAGTTAGATTATTTTAACAAGTTGTTAAAATAATAAAATATAGTTTTATAATGCTTGCATGCATGTGACAACTATTATTTTAGATAGCTGAGGATTCACTCATGGATAATTGTTGCATGTCAGTTCTGTCAGAGACCTAGTTGAGATCAGATGAGGGACAATGTACTATCAGATGCTAGGATATTTCTAGTAAGCATTCCTTGCATG